>PVIH01013163.1:14416-59843 GCA_004025045.1 Sigmodon hispidus
AATGGAAATGATGAAAGCTAGAAGGGCTTGGTCAGAAGTTATACAGACGCTAAAACAGCATGGCTGCCAAACTAGAATACTATACCCTGCAAAATTATCAATCACCATAGATGGAGTAAACAAGGTATTTCAGGACAAAGTCAGACTGAAAGAATATCTATCTACCAATCCAGCACTACAGAGAGTATTAGAGGGAAAAATACAATCTAAGGACCCCAGCTACACCCACAAAATCACAAACAATCAATAATTCCACAGAAGAATACCCCAGAGAAAGGAAATACAAACAAGTTACCACCAAAAATGGCAGGAAATATGAATCAATGATCATTAATTTCCCTTAATATCAATGGTCTCAACTCTCCTATAAAACGTCACACACTAACAAGATGGATACAACAACAGAAGGCATCCTTCTGTTGCCTACAAGAAACACACCTCAACTGCAAAGACAGACACAGGCTTAGAATAAAGGGGTGGGAAAAGCCTTTCCAATCAAATGGTCCTAAGAAACAAGTGGGAGTTGCAATCCTAATATCTAACAAAGTAGATTTTAAGCTAAAAGCAATTAAAAGGGACCAAGATGATCAATACTTTTTCATCACAGGAAAAATTGGTCAAGAGGAGATTTCAATCTTGAATATTTATGCCCCTAATATATGGGCACCTACTTATGTAAAAGAAACACTGCTAAAGCTGGAATCCCACAGGAATTCTTACACCCTAATAGTGGGAGACTTCAATATCCCACTTTCAACCCTGGATAGATCAACCAGACAGAGTCACAACAGAGAAATAAGGAGTCTAAAAGAGGTTATGATGCAAATGGATTTAATAGATATCTACAGAAGCTTCCACCCAAACGCAAAGGAATATACATATTTCTCAGCTCCTCATGGAACTTTCTCCAAAATTGACCACATAATTGATCACAAAGCAAATATCAACAGATACAAAAAAGTGGAAATAATCCCATGTAACATATTGGACCACCAGGGCCTAAAGTTAGAGTTCAACAACATCAAAACCCAAAGAAAGCCTACCAACTCATGGAAACTAAACATTGCTCACCTGAACTATCTCTGGGTCAAGGGAGAAATTAAGAAAGAAATCAAAGTCTTCCTAGAATTTAATGAAAATGAATCCACAACACATCCAAACTTGTGGGACGCAATGAAAGCAGTCTTAAGAGGAAAATTCATAGCGCTAGATGCCTATATGAAAAACCTAGAGAAATCCTACACTAGAGACCTAACAGCTCAGCTGAAAGCCTTAAAACAATTAGAAACGAACTAACCTAGAAGGAGTAGACTGCAGGAAACAATCAAACTTAGAGGTGAAATCAATAAGATTGAAACAAAAAGAACAATACAAAGAATCAATGAATCTAAGAGTTGGTTCTTTGAGAAAGTTAACAAGATAGATAAGCCCTTAGCCAAACTAATCAAAAAAAAGCAGAGAGAGAGTGTTCAAATCAACAAAATCAGAAATGAAAATGGGGACATAACAACAGACCCCCAGGAAATACAGAGAATTATCAGATCATATTTTGAAAATCTGTATTCCAAAAAATGGAAAACCTAGAAGAAATAGACAGCTTTCTGGACAAGTACCATCTACCAAAATTAAATGAAGATCAGATTAATTACCTAAACAGGCCTATAACCCTTAAGGAAATTGAAGCTGTCATTAAAAACCTCCCCCAAAATAAAAGCCCTGGTCCAGATGGCTTTAGTGCCGAATTCTACCGGACATTCAAAGAAGAATTAATACTATTACTCCTCAAACGATTTCACACAGTAGAAACTGAAGGAATATCGCCAAATTCCTTTTATGAGGCCGCAATTACCCTAATACCCAAGCCACTCAAAGACACAACAAAGAAGGAGAATTACAGACCAAATTGCCTCATGAATATTGATGCTGAAATTCTCAAAAAAATTTTGGCAAACCGTATACAACAATGTATAAAAGATATCATCCACCATGACCAAGTAGGCTTCATCCCAGAAATGCAGGGCTGGTTTAACATATGAAAAACTGTAAATGCTATCCATCATATAAACAAACTAAAGGAACAAAACCATATGATCACATCCTTAGATGTGGAAAAAGTCTTTGACAAAATCCAACACTCCTTTATGATTAAAGCCCTGGAGAGATCAGGAATAAAGGGAGAATACCTAAATATAATAAAGGCGATTTACAAGAAGCTGACAGCCAGTATCAAACTTAATGGAGAAAAACTCAAAGCAATCCCACTAAAATCAAGAACTAGACAAGGATGTCCTCTCTCCCCTTATATATTCAATAGAGTTCTCGAAGTTAGCTAAAGCAATAAGGGAATGAAAAGAGATTAAGGGGATTCAAATTGGAAAAGAAGAGGTGAAGCTATCTCTATTTGCAGATGATATCATTGTATACATAAGTGACCCACAAAATTCTTCCAAGGAACTGCTACAGCTGATAAACACCTTCAGCAATGTAGCAGGTTACAAGATTAACTCAAAGAAATCAGTAGCCCTTCCATACACTAAAGGTAGAAGAGCTGAAAAAGAAATAAGGGAAACATTAACCTTCATAATAGCTGCAAATAGTATTAAATACCTTGGAGTAATTATAACCAAAAAAGTAACAGACCTATTTGACAAAAATTTTAAATCACTGAAGAAAGAAATTGAAGAGGAAAATTTTCCATCAGAAAATGGAAAGCTCTCCCATGTTCCTGGATTGGTAGGATCAACATAGTAAAAATGACAATTCTACTAAGGGCAATCTACAGATTCAATGCACTGCCCATCAAAATACCAACACAATATTTTTTGGACCTTGAAAGAACAATACTCAATTTCATTTGGAATTAAAGGAAAGCCAGGATTGCCAAAACAATTTTACTCAACAAAAGAACCTCAGGAGGTATCACCTTCCCTGACTTCAAGCAATACTGTAGAGCTACAGCAATAAAAAACAGCCTGGTACTGGCATAAAAAGGATCCAGACATTAACCCAAAAACGTATGAACACCTGATCTTTGACAAACAGGCCCAAAACACTCAATGGAAAAAAGATAGTATATTTAACAAATGGTGTTGGTTTAGCTGGATGGAAGTGTGTAGAAAAATGCAAATCGATCCGAGCCTGTCACCCTGCACAAAACTCAAATCCAAGTGGATCAAAGACCTCAACTTAAACCCAGCCACTTTGAACTTGATACAAAAGAAAATGGGAAATACACTTCTACGAATTGGCACAGGCGACTACTTCCTAAATATAACACCAGTGGCACAGACACTAAGACCAGCAATCAATAAGTGGGATCTCCTGAAGCTAGGAAGCTTCTGCAAAGCCAAGGACACTGTCAATAGGACAAAATGACAGCCTACAGAATGGGAAAAGATTTTCACCAACCCTATAAGTGATAGAGGACTGATCTCTAAGATATATAAAGAGCTCAAGAATTTAGAGCCAAAAACCTTGAATAACCCAATCAAAATTAAGGTTCAGATCTAAAAAGGGAAATCTCAGCAGAGGAACTATGAATGGCTGAAAGGCACCTGAAAAAGTGCTCATTATCTTTAGCCATGAGAGAAATGCAAATCAAAACAACTTTGAGATACCACCTAACACCTGTTAGATTGGCTAAGATAAAAGGCACAGATGACAGCCTATGTTGGAGAGGATGCAGAGCAAGGGGAACACTCCTCCATTGTTGGTGGGAGTGTAAGCTTGTTCAGCCACTTTGGAATCCAATGTGGCAGTTTCTCAGAAAATTGAGAATCAATCTCCCCAAGGACCCAGCAATACCAATTCTGGGTATATACCCTAAAGAGGCACATTCACACTCCAAAGGTATTAGCTCAACTATGTTCACAGCAGCATTATTTGTAATAGCAAGAACCTGGAAACAGCCTAGATGTCCCTCAACTGAAGAATGGATTAGCAAACTGTGGTACATCTACACAATAGAATAGTACTCAGCAGTAAGAAAAAATGATATCCTAAAATTCGCAGGCAAACAGATGGATTTGGAGAATATCCTCCTGAGCGAGATATCACTAACTTAGGAAGATAAGCAGGGGATGTACTCACTCACTAGTGGTCTCTAAACAAACAAACAAGAAAAAAAGCCAAGCATGCCCAAGCTGCAAACCACAACCCCTGAACAGCTTGGGATCAGAAACACCCTGGACTGACCCTTCGGAAACTACTCCAACTATAGGAACACCTGACTCACTCTTGGGGGAGGGGGGACAAAACTGGTTTTGCCAGGAGTGGAGACTGATCTAAGCATTATTGGGTCAGTGGGACCATAGGACTGTCTGTTCCCTGCCCAGGGAGGGGATGGGGAGTTGTGGAGAAGAAAAAATGACCTGATGTGGCTGGAGGGGGAAGGGACCTTGAATAAGGATATACAGGGATGAAAAATAAATTCAGAGGGAAAGCTGAACACAAAGTAAATATATGTGTAACAATCTTATTTGCATTATCACCCTTGATAAGTCATGCTTATGATTTTTATCTTCCTCATAGTTATTGTTAACTTATCAGCATTTTAAATTCATTTTACTGTTTTTCTTGATAAATACAAAATAAATAAAGAAGAAGGAAAAAAAATTAAATGGCAAAACTACATTTTTATGTTGGCATAAGAAATTTTCAAGAGCAAGTACAACTTAAAAAGTTAACATTTTAAAAGGTATTGAAAAGAATGATTGGTTTTTTGGGGTTTTTTTAAACTTTATTTATTTATTTGCCTGGAACTGGAAATACAGACAGTTGTGAGCTGCCATGTGGGTGCTGGGAATTGAATCGCGGTCTTCTGGAAGAGCAGTCAGTGCTCTTAACTGCTGAGCCATCTTTCCAGCCCCTGTTTTGTTTTTTTGTTGTTTGTTTGTTTTTGGGGTTTTTTTTTTACACATTTTATAAGATAAGCTGCTAAGAGGAGTGAACCAAGTAATTATTTTGCTATTGAAACCAAATCTGAAAACTAATGTTAACATGCATGGCCTTTAGGACTTGTTAAAAGATAATCAGTGGAAATGATTCCAGAATGACTAAGTTCTAATGCTCATCTCCTTTATAAAAATCTGTTCTCAAAAAAAAAAAAAAGAAAAAAAGAAAAAAAGAAAAAATACATATGTGTTTTAAGATTTAACAGAAATTTTGTTCTAACTCTTAAATGAAACAAAAGCCAAATTCTATCTTCAATAGTGGTAGATCAAAATCAACAGAACATGGCGTATTAAATGTTAAGAAACATTTAAGGAGAGCCCTGAGAGCCCCACCACCTCCGCCGGCCCAAGTCACCATCACTGCAACTATGAGCAGCAAGGCCCAGACCCAGCAGCTGCTGGCTGCCCTTGCAGCCGCCCTCAGTGCCACTAACACCAAACCCGGCTTCACCGGCAGCAGTGCGCATAGTGGCTGCACCAGTTGCCTCACATAGGCGGCGCCTGCTGGTCAGAACAAGAAGATCATGGCAATGAAGGTTTTGGGAACAGTAAAATGGTTCAATGTATGGAAGGGATACGGTTTCATCAACAGAAATGACACCAAGGAAGACGTATTTGTACACCAGACTGCCATAAAGAAGAATAACCCCAGGAAGTACCTTCGCAGTGTAGGAGATGGAGAGACTGTGGAGTTTGATGTTGTTGAAGGAGAAAAGGGTGCAGAGGCAGCAAATGTTACAGGCCCTGGTGGAGTTCCAGTTCAAGGCAGTAAATAAGCAGCAGACTGTAACCATTTAGACGCTATCCACGTCGTAGGGGTCCTCCACGCAATTACCAGCAAAATTACCAGAATAGTGAGAGTGGGGAAAAGAATGAGGGATCCGAAAGCTCTCCTGAAGGCCAGCCTAAAAACGCCGACCCTATCGCAGGCGAAGGTTCCCACCTTACTATTTGCGGAGACACTATGGGCGTCGACCACAGTATTCCAAACCTCCTGTGCAAGAAGTGATGGACGGTGCTGACAACCAGTGTGCAGGAGAGCAAGGTAGACCAGTGAGACAAAATATGCATCGGGGTTACAAACCACGATTCTGCATGGGCCCTCCTCACCAAAGACAGCCTAGAGAGGACAGCAATGAAGAGGACAAGGAAAATCAAGGAAACGAGACCCAAGGTCAGCAGCCACCTCAACATCAGTATCACTGCAACTTCAATTACCAACGCAGATGTCCAGAGAACCCTAAACCACAAGATGGCAAGGAAACAAAAGCACCCGATCCACCAGCTGAGAATTCCTCTGCTCCAGAGACTGAGCAGGGCGGGGCTGAGTAAATGCCAGTTTACCATCTCTACCATCATCCGGTTTGGTCATTCAATAAGAGGAAATGAATATGAAATTCCAGCAATAAGAAATGAACAAAGATTGGAGCTGAAGACATTAAGTGCTTGCTTTTTGCCTGTTGAGCAGATACACTAGAACTATCTGCATTATCTATGCAGCATGAGGTTTTTATTATTTTTACCTAAAGATGTCTCTTTTTGATAATGACAAATGTGTGGGTTTTTTTGTTGTTTTTTGTTTGTTTGTTTGTTTGTTTGTTTTTTAAAAAAAGGTCTGGTTTTTCTCAATACACCTTTTATGGTTTTTAAATTGTTTCATATCTGATCAAGTTGAGATTTTTAAGAACTTCATTTTTAATTTGTAATAGAAGTTTACAACTTGATTTTTTTTAAAAAAAAAAAAAAAGTCAACAAACTGCAAGCACCTGTTAATAAAGGTCTTACATAATAAAAAAAGAAACATTTAATGAAATAAATAGGCAGTATTTATATTGTGGGTGATTTTTTGCTATGTAATAATAAATTACCTTAATACATAATGAGCAATGAATTTTCACTGGACTAGGCCACTCACAGTCTTATGTTAAAGCCTTTTTTATTTGCTGTAAGTGTCATGATTTCTTGTTTCCTATGGTGAACTTTGATGAAAAAAATATTTTGGTGTCTTTGAGAAAATAAAAGCAAGAGATAGAAATGATAATAGGTAGTAAATAGATTATAATAGAGACGGAATTCATTTGTTAAAGCTTCTATGTCTCTTGGAGTTTTCGTTTGGAAATTTCTACAGCAATAAGAGATACTATTCTGTGTCAATGTGGAAAGTGATTGACTTGTTATAGCTATTCTTATTTATCAACTTGACTACATATAATTTTAATCTTAGAAGTTGAAAAATTCTTTTAATCCAGATATTGTATAAACTTCCTTAATCAAGTTCTTGAGGCAGGAAGACACACATTTAATGCAGATATAACTCTGAAAATGCAAATGTAAAGAAATGGGAGAAAGATTTTTTCTCTTTGTCTATTTGCTATTATCTCACTGCCAAGTCCATTTTTTTCATTTGCATTAAAATCTACTTTATTTAAATCAGAATATATATGAAGTTTAGTGGCTTTGAAATATTTAACCATCAGATGTCCCCATACCCTAACCCTCTACATCAGGTAATCACATGAATATAGTTATACATGCAAATATGAATAAAATATAATAAAAATATTTGATTGATTGATTAGCAATTCACAAATAGTAATTGCCCTGCCAATGTAGATAAAAAAAACATAAAGTTCAGAATAAAACTTTTAATATAACATATAAGTAAATATTCATAGAATTTGAAACCTTTATTGTAAAACTGAACTAATCATGCTACAACATATAATGCACAAATTTAACACACATAGACACACACTCAAACACACATAGACAAACACATAAATCTATGAATCCAAGAGATATAAAAATAAAATATACTTCTCATGAGAAAATAGCTAATGTTTTGCAGAAATGTATATATAGTTATATAAACACATTGAAATAAATGAAAATGCATACTGATAAAAAATTTAAAAGTATTTTAAAATTGCAAAAAATATTGCAAAGGTCTATAAGCATAATATTCTCATAAGAACCATACGTAAAGTGATACAAAATCTCCAAGACAGCAAGTAGAGGACTCCTGCCCTTCCTGGGGAGTAGATAAGGAGAAGGGGAGAAGAGAGAGTGATTGGGATGTGCAGTTTGAGAAAGGGAGTTTAAACAAGATAATACATGAATAAAAATATTATCTTATTCATAATAATAACAAAAGGCATTATCAAAAACACATAATGACACACTATAGAATAGAAAAATAGTTTTTACCAACTCTACATTTGACAGAAGGCTAATATCAAAAATGTACAAAGGAATGCTTGGAAATAGATATGAAAAAATTCTCAGCTATCAATGAAATGAAAGGTCAAAACAACACTGGTATTTTATTCTATACTTGTCAGCATGCTAAGTAAAACTACATAAAACTTGACTGCAATTGTTCTCAAATCTTTAAATTATGAAACTAACTAAGATACTATCCCCAATGGCCACCATCAGCAACTATGAGTCCTCCAGAACACATCCATACTAGTTGTAAATAATTATGAACACTACAATTCATTAAAAAATAGTGCCAAAATGACAGAATCTTATATATTTCTAATCAAAATTACAGATAAAATTATAAGTCATTTTCAATGTATTTTAGCAGAGGAAGTCCCAACTTCAAAACAAAGGCAGCTAGCACAGGCACCCCCAATCACTCTACCACCTATTTGGTATTTGGTATTTGGTTATTTACGCCTCTATAGTCACTGAGATAAGAGGCATCATTTCTTATCAAAATAATATAACCACACTTTGAAAATTGCCAGTTGTAAAATATATTGTCTCTGGAAAAACAAAAAGAAACATGAAAATGGCCCACCTCTGAACAGATAAAAGCAAGGAAGAGGGGTATCAAATATATAAAATAACATGAGTAAAAATCTCTTTTTCCTTGCAGAGAAGAAAAAAGTGAACAGAAAGATACACCTGAAGAAGTTTTAGGAGAACAGTTAGACAATGCTAAAATTAAGAAAAATAAATTCATGTGAAATCAAACTTACTAGAATACAAGTGAATCAAAATACAAAAATGAATAAATTTTAAAATCACTTACTTAATAATGAAATATCTTTGTGATGTAAAGTTAATAGTTCTCATGTGAACTGAATTAATAAGTGGAACAAATGCAGCAATCGTCACAGTTCCATCACTAAGTAAAGGTGTTGCTGCTTTGGCTCTGCAGGGAGTGTCATCAAAGGCATGCAAAAGATGAAGAATCCGCATGAGCTAGAAAAGAAAATTTAAAGAGAACATTATAAAATAAGAAGTGTCTACCACAGGGAAAGTATGGGAGACATAAATCCCAATCTGTTCAGAAGTTCCACATGGAGCTCATTTTATTTTTAACACATGCATTTATAATATTGTTGGTGCATGAAGTCATCAATATAATCACATAAATTTTTTGATAAGCCTCATACTTATTCCCTGGAGAATTTTGAAAAGAGAATTGTGCTTTCAACTTTCCTTCTGAGGCCATGCAGTTAAAATAAAAACATATTTCAAAATACATTTGGGATTTTCTTAAGCGCAGATCCCATGAATTCATCTAATAGAACAGACTTCAAGACCTCAGGGGGTGTGGGCTCCAACTCAGGTTATTTTTTTATTTCATTTTTTTAAAACACACCAAGCACTGTTCTTCTTCTCCTCTTCCCAGTTATCTCACAACTTTCCCCTACTCACCCCATCCCACATATATTCCTCAGGAAGTATAAGGACTCCCAGGGTAAGTCAATGTAGAATAGCATATCCAGTTGAAAGAGCATCAAGTCTCTCTCCTTACTATTGAGGCTGAGGAAAATGGGAATTTTTCTGTAGAGAATAGGCTCTAAGATTTCAGGTCACACACTAGAAATAAATTCTGGTCCCACTGCCAGAAGCCCCACAAACTGGTGAGGCCATCTAACTATACTCCACATTCAGAGGTCTTAATTCTGTCTTATAGAGGTTCCCCAGGAGTCCTTTCATTGTTAATGAGATCCCAGTACCTTGGGTGAGCTGTCTCTGTGCGTGTACTTATGATCTTGTCAGCCTTGCTCATATACACTCTCCTTGCTCTCTTTACCTGTACTGGGAGCTCGACCAACTACTTAGCTGTGGATCTTTGGATCTGCTTCCAGTGGCTATTGGATAAAGTTTCTAAAGTGACAATTAGGTTAGTTCTCAATCTGATTATAAGGGAAGGCCAGTTTGCCCACCCCCTCCACTATTGCTTGGGGTTTTATCTGTGGATTTCTTGGTGAGTTCTTGCATATTTATCTAGCACCAGGTTGCTCTCTCAACCCACAGTGGCAGCTGTTGTATAAAATCATGTTTTCCCTATTTCGTTTTCTGCTTTTTTTATTACATGTATATAGGATAGCTATTAGATTTTTATATTTTTTAGTTTCTCTTGTATATTACCACATTGCTGAAGATGTTTATGAGTTGCAGGATTTCCTTGGTAAAGTTTTGGGGATCACTTATGTATACTAATGTGTCATCTCAAATTTGACAGTTAGAGTCTTACCTTTGAACTTATATCTTCTTGGTCTCCATTTGTTGTTGACATCTTATTGCTCTAGCAGTAACATTAAGTACTATATTAAACTGATAAGGGTAGAGTGGCAGCTTTGTATTTTTTCTGACTTCTGTGGAATTGATTTGAGTTTCCTTCTACTTAGTTTTATTTGGGCTGTCACCTTGCTGCGTATTGCCTTTATTATATGTAGGTTCTTTATAACCTTGATCTCCTCAAAACAATTATCATGAAAGGTTGCTGGATTTTATCAATGGCTTTTTTTAGCATCTAATAAGATAATAAAGTGATTCTTCCTTTCAGTTTGTTGATATGGTGGGTAACATTGGCAGAGTTTTTGACATTGAGCCATTCCTGACCTCTAGATTAAGTCTATTATATCAGGGTGGGTGATTTTTTTATATGTTCTTGAATTTAGTTTGCCAATAATTTATTGAGTATCATATCATCATTGTTTATAAAGGATATTGGTGTATAATTCTCTTTCATTGTTGCATCTTTGTGTATCAGAGTGTCTGTAGCCTCTTAAAAAAAAGTTTGGCCATGATCCTTCAGCCTTTATCATGTTAAACAATTAGAGGAATACTGGTATTAATTCCTCTTTAAAAATTGGGTAGTATTCTGCACTGAAACTATCTGTTCCTGGGCTTTTCATTGCTTAGGAGATTTTAACAATTGCTTCTCTTTTTCTTGGGGCCTATAAGTCAATTTTAGTCATTCATTACTTGTTCAGACAACTCTCCATTTCTTTAAGGTTCTCAATTTGATGGATTACAGCTATTTGAATTATTACATAATAACTCTCTGGATTCCCTCAGTGTATGTTGTTAGGCTCACTTTTTCATTTAAGATTATGTTAATTTTAATATCCTCTCTCTAACCCTAACACTAATGCTAAACTCTTACCACTATTATTAAATTTTGAATTTACATACCAGCTTTTCATACACTGAGTCTCTGTTTGATTGACCTATCCAGGGTTGAAAGTGGAGTATTGAAGTCTTCCACTGTTATTGTGTAAGAATTGATGTGGGATTCGAGCTTTAGCAGTGTTTCTTTAACTTAGGTAGGTGCCCTTATATTAGGGGCATAAATATTCAGGATTGAAATCTCCTCTTGACCAATTTTTCCTGTGATGAATAAGTAAAGACCATCTTGGTCCCTTTTAATTGCTTTTAGCTTAAAGTCTACTTTGTTAGATATTAGGATTGCAACCCCTGCTTGTTTCTTAGGACCATTTGACTGGAAAATCTTTTCCATCTCTTTACTCTAAGCCTGTGTCTGTCTTTGTGGTTGAGGTGTGTTTCTTGTAGGCAACAGAAGGATGGCTTCTGTTGTTTCCATCTTGTTAGTGTGTGTTGTTTATAGGAGAGTTGAGTCCATTGATATTAAGGGATATTAATGACCACTGATTGATATTTCCTGCCATTTTTAGTGGTAACTTGCTTGTATTTCCTATATCTGGAGTATTCTTCTTTGGGGTTATTGATTGTTTGTGGTTTCATGGGTGTATCTTGGGTCCTTATGTTGAAGTTTTCCCTCTAATACTCTGTAGTGCTGGATTGGTAGATAGATATTGTTTCACTCTGACTTTGTCATGAAATATCTTGTTTACTCCATCCATGGTGATTGATAATTTTGCAGGGTATAATATTCTAGTTTGGCATCCATGCTCTTTTAGCATCTGTATAACTTCTGACCAAGCCCTTTTAGCTTTCATGATTTCCATTGAATAGTCAGGTGTTATTCTGATGAGTCTGAATTTATTTGTAAGTTGGCACTTTTCTTTTGCAGCTCTTAAAATTTTTTCTTTGTTCTCTATGTTTTGTGACTTGATTATTATGTCGTGCGCTGACTTTTTGGGGGGTCATATCTATTTGGTGTTCTATAAGCTTCTTGTATCTTTATAGGCATTTCCTTGTTCAAGTTAGGAAAGTTTTCTTCTATGATTTTATTGAAAACATTATCTGTGCCTTTGAGCTGGTATTCTTCTCCTTCTTCTATTCCTATTATTCTCAAGTTAGGTCTTTTCATGGTGTCCCATATTTCCTGAACATTTTGAGTTATAGTTTTTTGTTTTAGTATTTTCTTTGACTCATATATCTATTTGAGCTACTGAGTCTTCCCCTTCAGAGATTCTATCTTCCATCTCTTGAACTCTGTTATGCTTGTATCTGTGATTCCAGCTTTTTTCTTCAGGTTTTCTATTTCCATCTTTGCCTCATTTTATGCATTTTTTTTATTGCTTCTATTTCAGTTTTTAGTTCCTGGCATGTTTCTTTCATTTTCATGGTTTACTTTTTATTGGTTTCCTTTCATAGATTTGTTCATCTCTTCTAATTTTTTATTTGTATTTACTTCTATTTCTTTAAGGGAATTTTTCATATTTTCTTTGAGAGCTTCAATGATCATCATAAAGGAATTTTTGGTATTGCTTCCTTCTGTTTCCTCTTCATTGCTCAGTTCAGGTCTTGTAATTGTAGGACTGCCACTTTCTTCTAGAGTTACCTTGTTGTTCTTTATACTATTATATATATATTTTTTTGTGCTATCATCTGCCCATGGCTTCAGTGGTTCATGATTAGGTGGCTCCTGGTCAGTTGTGGCAAGCGGGCTTGTGTGTCTCCTGTCAACTCTGAACAAAAGTCTGCTCAATCTCTGACTCTGCTCTGGACAGGGGACTGAATTTCAAGTCCTCAGTCCTTCTCGGTTTGAGCAGTTGGATGCAGGGTGGCACTGCAAGTTCCCTTAGCAGCAGTTGGGGGGACCCTGACAGCCAAAGTTTATCTCTGTCTGCTATGGAGTGTCATGAAGCATCTCTTTTAAGGTGCAATGAGATCTTTCCACCACTGCTGGTCTGATAGAATTATGTGATATGCCTGAAATGTGCTGTATATTATAATATCCAAAGATCTGTTTTACTTGGGGGAAAATATATGCTGAAGCATTGTAAGTCTTAATTTGTTCAGGTATTTTCATAACTGTCTTGACTTCCAAACGATGTGTAATTAAAGAAACAGTCCTTTCAGAGCTCAGGGCAGTTTGTGCATGGTAGTCCCAATTAGGTGTTAATGGTAGGATATACATATTTTATCTTTCTAAATTCTGCAAAGTGAAACACATCCATCTGCCAAATCTCATTTCTTTGCATACCTTTAGGATTGCTTCCAGCAAGTAATGACAGTTGGTTATAGAAGGAGCTAGTAGAATATTTCTTTACAATTTTCTTGGCCTAGTGCCAAGTAATGGGTAAAATCTTTTTCAGTCCTCTTTTGTTAACAGGATTATCTTATAAAATTCTGAGACCACCAGCATATTTCCTATTAATGACCAACAATTTCATCATTACCTGGTACTAGAGCACCTGACAGACCTGTGTAGGATCTGATATGTAATTCATACATATATATGAATTATTCAAACATATATCTGTATGAATTCTATTTCTAATGATATCCTGTAGTTGAATAAACAATGAGGTTAACTATATTTTCAGAAATAAAATTAGCAGTTTCAACATGTAAAACAACTCTTTCTGCATATTCAGAGCCAGTTACTTTGTTTAGAGGTTCTGTAAAGTTCATTAATACCATAATAATAGAGTATAATTCTGACTTCTGGACAGAGTTATAAGGGCTTTGAGCCAATTTACTTAAATTTTCTGGTTTGTGACCTGCTTTCCTTGATTTGTTTGCACCATTATAAAATGTAGCAGCCCCAGAAACAGGTTTGTTCTGTACAGCACAAGGAAGAATCCAGTTAGTTTCTTTATGAATTGAATTCTCTTACTTTGGGAATGTCTGTTATTAATCTATCCAAACAAATTCATTGCTGGATCTTTGACAACGTTCAATGCTCACATATAGTCAATCAATTTCTTCGTTATTTAAATGTATGACAATTTCTGCTGCTTTCTTTTCTGTGAACTGAAGAATTCTTTATTTTCATTTTAAAACAAAAATCAGAAATCTTATCAACATTTGTTTTTAATTTTTTACTTTGTCTATGTGGCAGGAATATCCATTATAACATAATATTTCCCTTTGCATTATAACTCCTGAGAAGAATATTTAAAGCATAAAATAATCAGAATGCAATCAAGGTCCAGATACACATGACTCGTATGCATCCCATAATTTCTTCATTACCAAAGCCAATTATATTTCAGTTTTATCAAAAAATTCTCCAGTACTATTTAAGTCTTTATTATTATCTAAGGTCTTGAATAGATTAAATAGTTCATGACTTTTTATTCCAATAACAGGCTGTATATAAGAAACATCTCCTAGCAGTTTTCAGAAATCATTAGGAGTTCACAATCTACTTTTGCTAAGTTGCACTTTTTGAGGTCTATTATTTTGTATTGATATCCCAAACAATTAATAAAAAGCTCTTCTTTGAATTTTTTCAGGAGCAATTTTTAATCCCCAATCAGGCAACATTTTCTTTTCTTCTTCAAACATTCTTTCTAATGTATGTATATTTGAGTGACCAAGAAGTGGTCATCCTCTTAATGGTGAATAAGAGATTGTGGAAATCATTTATGTATCACTTCTACTGGCTGTTGTACAAAATATTGGCACAAGTGGTTCTATTTTTCATTTGTGTAGAACTTTTCAAAGATATTTCTTTCAAGCTGAGAATTATTATACATGGACATCCTAGGGGCTAACGATTCTTGTCCTATTTTTGTACAGCCTTTGTAAAGAAACAATCTATTAAATCAATAACTATAATAGGTCCTCTCTTATATAACAGGGAAGGGAAAGGAATTCCAGATTATAAAAAGCCCACTGGCTGAATCACATTGTTTATTGCTTTTAGATCTATCGCCATGATATATTTTTCCAGATTTTTTAAAATAAATATAGGAGAGTTCCCAGGACTGGTTGTTTTTTCAAAATACTACACATCTAACTGTTCCTGTACCAGATGTTCTAAGGCCTGCATTTCTATTGCATTAGCAGCCATTGCTGAACCCATATAGGTTTAGCTGCCAACCATTTTAAGACAGTAAGTTGTCTTTATAGGGTCAGCAGTTGTGCTATGTTCTTATGCAACCTGAATGACTGGTGACTTTTTATGATTCCTTAAAATATTGTTTTCATAAACATAATTGAGTCTATGGTCCATACCTGAGTTTGAAGGGATATTAATGTGGAATTTCCTGTGTTGTAGGTCACAATCCCATAGATTCACTGCTGTATTAGCTATATATGGCTTCACCCTTCCCCTATTTCTTTCCAGTTCTATGTATCAAAACTTCTTAGAGGTTGTTACACCTGAGATATTACTTCAATTCTAGAAACTAAACATCTACCTTCTTTAGAGGCCATTGTGGATGCTATAATTATGGGGTTATATCAAAATATCTATCCTCATATTTACTAATGCTTGTATAAAAATATCATCAATGAGAGAGAGAGAGAGACAGAGAGTGTGACTGGAAGGGGCAGGAGAAGGAAGGGAGTTTGAACAAGGAAATACATGGATTAAAATATGACTTTATTCACAATAAAAAGTACCATATAGTTATGTGCTTAAGTTTGGCCTTTATTTATAAAAGTCTTACAGAATATATGCTTTCTAGGTTTTGTCAGAAAATTTGATTCCTCCTTTTAAGATGTACTATTATTAATGCTGAATGGTTCTTTACATTAAGCACTAGAATTTTTTTAATGGTCCTGAAGAAGCTGTTTCTCCACTGTAACTAAATAAGATTGAAACATCTTTGATTTTTAGACCTAAGAATTGGGGGCCTCCTGTGAGAGGACTCAAGAGGTTAAGGGAAGCCTTATTTGTCTTTTGTAAATCCACACACTCATTGGCTCAATGTCAGACTTTGCCACATCTTTTGCATAATTCAGAAGGTAGAGGTATTCTGTTTGGATCATTCCTAGGAGAAATATTAGATCTAGAAATGCATGCATGAAATTCCTTCTTATATGGCCTGATTCACCACAATTAAAGCATTTGGTATCTTGGTTTATTACTATAACATTGGAAATGGCTTGACCTAATTAATTCTCTTCATCATATTAATGAGACTCAGCATTGAATGCATACTAAATCCATTCCTCCATGTGGGCAGATGTAAACTTTAGTGGCATAAGCATTCCATTACACTCCAAATTAGCATGGTCAAAAGCCAAAGAAAGAATTAGTTGCTTTCTTACTCTGGGATCTGGTACTACTCTATGTATTACCTTGGTTAATTACCACAGAAAGTCAGTATAAGGTTCTTTTATGCCTTGCCTGACTTTAGTATATGATTCAATTTTCTGTCCTGGGTCTAGAATCTTTTCCCAAGCATTCAAAGAGGCAGTACTAAATAGCAGCAATGTAGCTTCATCATAAGTAGTCTGAACATAAGCAAACAAACCTTTACCAAGAATTTGGTCTTGAGATTTGTCAAAACCTCTTGTTGTTCAATGGCCCTATCCTCTTCTCTCAGTCAATTTCTCCATTGCAACTGTTGGCTATAGTCCAATGCAGCTGTTGTTACCTGCATCCAATCAATAGGAATTATTCTATATTTTCCTAACCATGAATTTGGTATTTGTCTTCCATATGTAGTGTGAATCTCATCGAGTAATATGGCTTCTTTGTTGTTATTTATATCTCTCATAAGTATAGATTCATAATTGTATTCTACAATTCCTGGAGATAATATATATATATACACATATATATATGTATATGTTTTTTTCTGAATGAAACCTGAATAGACCTTAGCAGGTGATTTAAAAAATACCCTTTATGTTCACAGCTTTAGGCATATCATCCCCATATACACAAGGTATCAATGATGGTTGTCCTAAACTCTGCTGAGTTTATTGTGCCTAATAGCTTTCTCAATTTTAGCAACATAGTCATCCGTTGTTTAAATTTTGAAAGTATGGATTTCTCTAGGATCTCAATTTCTTTAATGAACAATCTTTCTAATAATTCTACCTGGTAAGGTCCTAATATTTGTGTGCATTGAGGAAGATGTATCTGAAAGCTTGTCATATCCAATTTATAGATAATTAATTTTTTTGCAAATTTATCATTGGTAGATTCCATATTGTGCCTTTCAGAGGGCAATTTTTCATTTTTAGACTTTAAGTTTTTATCAGGTCAATTAAGGTTTCATATTTAATATGGGTATCAGATGATTTTTGAGATTTAAATGTAGAATCAAGCTGAAAAGTAACATGACTGTGAGCATGTAAAGCTCTCAAATATGTAATTATGCATGAAGTTATAATTATAACATCAAAAATTTTTCTTAATTCTTGGGAAGTTCTGTTATTTGCCATTATTGAAGAAACTATTATTAAAATTATTTATTATATAAAAAATATCATTTTCCTCAGGCTGGATGTAATGGCATTGTTAGGCCAGCAGATGTCAGAGGTGTCACTCCAATTAGGATACTGACTCAAGGCTTTCAAGTTTAACTGATGGAAGATAAGTTTACAAAAGGCAATTTCTCATAAAATCAGAACAACTTACTATAAACACACATTAAAGTGCATGCTAATATCAGCTACCTGCCTTTTTCGACAGTCAATGTTTGTGAGTCAGCAAGAAGAAAGCCATGGAAAAATGGGAAACACAGCAGTGGAAGCAGAGCATGAAGAATACACTCTAAGCCTGTTCTGCTAAACATTCCACTTTGACAACATAATTCTGAGTCTCAAATTAAGCTTTTTTTTAACTTTCTCTAAGTTGATCTGTGTTTTTATTTGTGTGTGTTTGCCAAAGATATTAATATGTTTGCAGTCTTTTCCACCTTCATGTACATATAAAAGCCAAAGACCACTGCTTAAACACTGTCCGTCTTATTATATTAAAATCACATCTGCCCCTAGGCACAATGCTGAAATCTCTTTTGTCTTCCTGAATATAACATATACAGCACTGGTATTGTGGTCTACCAAAAGAAGGAATGAGATTACAAAGCATGTTGAGATCTGAAACCAAACACATATTTGTACTGAAAATGCTTCATTTATTTATTTATTTATTTACTTGGTTTTTTTATTTTTTATTATTGCTTTTTGAAAATTAATATCAATAATATACAAAAAGTAAAACATGAAGAAGAGATAACAAAAATCACATACATTATAAAAATTCTCTTTTCTCTAAAATACATGAAACAAAAAATACAACCTAAACCTTCTCAAGCGAGGTTAGGCTCAGCTATAGATAAAGAAAGCACAGTAGGTCACAGCCAGTGCCCACGAATGCACTATGGCCACCACCACTTTCCTCAGGGGAACTCAATCCACCAAGAATACTGCTGGTGTAATAGCAGCAGTGGAACAGCTGAATCCATTGTTCCTGGGCACAAGGCTGAGAGTTGAGATGGGGAATACAGTCAGACCAGAACATGACTGGCATAGTAGCAGCAGAGGAAGAGCTGACTCCCTACGTGCATAGATGAGAGTTCAGATGTCAGATGGTGACTTCTGCCACCTGAACCCAGGCCCTAAAGGGGCTCTTGGCTTTGGAACAGAGCATAGTCTGCCCAGAACAAGGCTGGCATAATAGCAGCAGGGGAACAGCCACGTTCTTGGGCTCACAACTGAGTGGTGAGAGGTCAAGAGGTGATGACTGGCATGAGACCAGTAGGCCCTCTGAACACATAGCCGATTTAGAGACCTCAGATCAACAACCCACTAAAAGCCAAACAAGAACTAATCAAGAGTAAATAGAGGAAACAATGAGCAGATTCCAGTGCAAGAATACATACAACACAAAGGTCAACAAGACACCACCAGAAGAAGGAAGTGGCTCTATAGCTTCAAGACCTGAAAATAACAATGAAGAGGGAACAGAAGGAAACAACCTTAAGAACAGCTATAAAACATTGATAGAAGCCATAAAAGAAGATATAAAAAAACTCCCTTAAAGAAATAGAAGTAAATACAAAGAGAAAATTAAAAGAGATGAACAAAACCCTAAAGAAAATAAAGAAAACCAAACAGAAAGAAAACAAACAGGTGAAAGAAATTTACCAGTGGTTAATAATTGCCATAGAGGCAATAAAAAAAGGTGCAAACTTAGACAAAGCTAGAAATAGAATATCTATAATGTAAGGATCTCAGCCAATGTAAGGAGAGAAAAATGGCTACAGGCAGGTTGGACCTTTGACCCATACAGAGTCAGAAATCTTCTACAACAGCTTCTAGCACATTTCCTATTCATAATTTATCAATTGTATCATTGCCTTGTGCTAAAGGACCTGGCAGACCTGTATGGGATGGAATGTGTGGTATATAGAAGGGATGATCCCTAGTACTGATTACCAAATAAATAATGAAGTTATTTCTGACTCATGATTAATAAAATCAACAGTTCAATGTGTAAAATAACACTTTCTGCATACTGAGAGTCAGTGACTATGTTGAGTGATCGTCCCATACACTCAAGCCATGTTGTACTCTGTTTTACCTGCAGTAATGACCCATTACCCAAAAACTGAACATTTACCTTTTGAAGTTGCCAATTTGGATGGAAACAATCTAGTGAAATTATTGTTACATCCACCCCTGTTTTCTATAAACATTCAATAATAATACAATTTAATTGCATTTTTACTTTGGCCTTTGTTTATTAATAGAAACTTGCCAAAATATTCACTTTATGATATTTCCTTAGTTTTTACCTTTCCATGGAATTTCATTCAGTATAGTATTTGTCTTTTTAGAAGAGGTTTTAATTTTACTATTTTTTTCTTGGAAATGTTTCTTTCATGGTGGTAGGATAAGTTTGAATGAGCTTTGATGTGAGAGCTTTTGAAAGCCCCCTTGGGGTGTTTCCTGAAGGCAGAAACTTACCTGGTCTGTCCCTTGTTAACCTGTATTTATTAATCCAATACCTCCTTTTGCCACACATTCTGCATACTCTAGCAGGGGGTCGCCTTCTCCAGATTATTCCTCAAAAAGGCACTGTTTCTGGGAATACTTTGTTTACAATCTTTTTTAATGTTACATTGGCTCCTATAATTGTAACTTTTAACATTTTGACTTTTTCTCATACCTCTAGAAATGACCTCTCCTATCCAGTTATTATCCCAATCATATGTCTCTAGATTAATTATCTCACAATTCCAATCCTCCAAGGGTGCTGACCTTGCTTTTAATGTTCTAGTTATTCTTTTACATTTTGAATTAGCATTCTCAAAACCATCAATTCAATTTTTATTTGCCTAGATTTTTGAATCCAGTACCATTCTGTTTACCGCACCAGTTAATCTCTGCAAAATATCTGTAAAAGTTTATTTTGAGCTTTGAATTACTTTTGTGAAGGATTCAGTTTTTTCCCATATCTTTAGCCTGATCCCATGCATTTAATGCTCCCATGTGGCATAAATGCAAGGTATGCTCATAAGACTTTTTATATCAGGAAACTATCCTTTCCCAAAGAGTTGGTCTTGGGAGACTTGTATGCATCTGGCTCTGATTCTTTGTTCTATGGCTTCAGCCTCCTTCTTTCACCATGTTTTCCATTGTGAAAGTGTCCCAGCTTTTAAAACAGCAGTAACCATAACTAACTAGTCCTTAGAGGTCATTCGGTTATATGACCAACTGCTTAGCATTTGTTTTATAAATGGTGAGTGCATAACATATGTCACAGTTGCTTCCTTGACTCTTTGTAATTCTAACATTTGTACCAGAGCCCAACGAACTTCTGTACTATTTTCATCATTTTGCAATATCTTTAAGGTTACTGGATATAATAATGTTGGCTGTTTGATAACCTTAATCTATTTTTGTATAATCTTGGAAGACATTGTTGAGGTTGGTTCTTTACATTCCCCTGTTTGTGTTCTCTCTTAGTATGCTTTTATAACACTTTCTTTTTGGCATTGATATTAATTGACATTTTAAATGATAAAACAGAAGTAATCAAACAAATATTCATGATAAACAATATGAGAAACTTTATGAGGATAGTCCCATCAACTTTTCTTGAACTGGTTACAATATCAAATTTTCTAGAGTAACATCACAGAAAAACACCCTCCTTTGCTGTTAATGAATGCCACGTGAAAAAAAAAAAAGTATTCCCCAATATAGTTTTCAATGACAATTCAAATAAGTGTAAAGTGAAGCAGCTAGCTTAAGTTATAGAAGCCCAAATATGTGGCCAAATAAAGAAAAAATATTTTGCTACCCACCAGGAGAAAGAGGCCACTGTCTGAAAAACTTACCTATATGTACGTGAAATGGAAACATCTGTGGCCAACATGCCTAAAAGTGGAGGATAATTCAGAACAGGAAATCTAGTCTACTGGTAATTACTCCTCTGTCCACATGTTTATCTGGATGGCAACTGGCTTTTTTGAGGAAATTTGTGCCCCAAAGTTGAACACCAAGTGTAGCACAAATTCAGAACCAGATATAAGGGAAAGGCTAGAATATCAAAGAGAAAAAGAATAGATACA
Organism: Sigmodon hispidus; assembly: GCA_004025045.1. Taxonomy (NCBI): domain Eukaryota; kingdom Metazoa; phylum Chordata; class Mammalia; order Rodentia; family Cricetidae; genus Sigmodon; species Sigmodon hispidus. The sequence continues at coordinate 36,318 of PVIH01013163.1, forward strand.
GTCAAATCTCACTCAGCTCTCTTTCAGCTTCCTCGCTTTCACTCCTACAGAATTAATCTGTCTTCCTAAAACTGCTTTAAATACCTTCTTTGCCCTGTTGTTTCGCATCCAGGTTAAGACCAAAGATGTGAGCTACTACTATTTGGTGATTAGCCAAGAAGTCACAGAAACACAGAAAGATCTCTGTCTCTGGAATTATGGAATTAAAGGCATAGGTCACCACGGCAGTCTTTCCCCCAAGCTGGAATTAAAGGCATGAGTGACTACTTTCTGACCTTCCTGAATTGACTGTAGATGGATCTATTCTCAGATATTCCAGACTGATTTTAATATATACATATATATCATTTGATCACAGTCTATCACTCGCAGCATAATGTCTGACTGTGTATCTTTGAATTTGCTTTTATCTGCTTCAGAAGAAAGCTTTATTGAAGGTAGTTGAGGAAGGCAGTAATATATATCATAATATTATTAGGAATCATTGGATGGCTAAGTTCCTTTAATAGAACTGCTGAGTCTAACTTTAAGAGCATGATCATGAAAACATTGCCAGGTAAATAACAGTGTCAGATGTTTTCTATTAAAAGGGTGGAATCATAATTCAAATTAGATGTTGGATAGTTATTCCAGGAATATCTATAGCACTATTATGCTAGCATGTCTTGCAGGCTGGGCAATTGTGTTTAAATATGCATAACTCTATGAACATTTACATGTATTCTACATACTTTGTTGTTGGTTTTTTATTTGTTCTGTTCTACTTGAGTGAGTGTACTGATTTACTAATTAGAGATTATAAGAGGTCATATAGTTGTATAAGTTGGCATGTAAGGAGGTTCTGGTAAGTTATAAGGAAGAACAAACCATGATTATCACATAATGTAAAAGAAAATGTATTTTTAAAAGTTACCATGTTGAACCAATTCTGAAAGGGGGAATCTGGTTTGCTTTCAACTTCAGTATAGTGATTGACATAATTGAATAACTACCTTATACCTGGAAGTTTACAGCTTGTAAACAATAAAAAGACTAACTAGCAATAAATGACAAGATGCAAGGCATACAAAATTTAAAGTCTTACATATTTTTATGAATGCATATTACATCAGTAATAAGAAGAGTCACAAAAATTATTAACGAAGTATTAAATATAATTTATAAAATGCTGATATAATATGTAGAAATTTGTATTCATAAATATACAGGAGTCTTATACTACATAGTTTCAGCTGAAAGATTATACAGCAAGTTATCAAAATTGAAGGTTGTGAAATACTGAGTACACAAACTGTTGAGATATGTATAATCTAATATGGAGAAGAGCATAGGTATTATATAAAAAAGAGAGTTTCTCATTTCTCTAAGAATTAGCAAATTCTTTCTGTAATTTTCTGTTTGAGAAAGTCATTAACTGATATCTGAGTAAAGTCATAATTGAAAATAAATTGGTCTTTATCCCACTATAATATATAACTCATCATATAATTCTGGTAATTCCTTTCAAACTCATATTTTTAAAGAAAACATGTATTTTTTATTTAAAAACCATGCATGAAATGTAACCACAATGAATTCAGGAAACTTGTCAAAGACATCAAGACACATGAAAATATTTGATTTTATACAATAAAAGTTATACAGTATTAAAGAAAAAAAGAATACAAACATATCCCATTAATCAATTCTTTAATATTAATTTACAATACAATAAATTATATGGAATTGAACTTCTAATTTAAAGAAATATGTAAAAACATTAAAAGTTGAAAATTATATTTTTTCAAAAAACAAAAAATGTGATATCTTAAACTGTTTCTGTTTTGGAAGTTGAAATTGATGCTAAGCAAGATTGAAGACTTCTCTATAATTAAAGAACACATGAACTAAGCTGTAAGACCAACATTTCTTCTAGAATGTGTTTTGTTCCTAACATGAACAAGCACATTTCTGTGTGGCTTCAACAAAATAATGTAGCACTTAGGGACAAAAATGCAACTTAGGAGTCCAATACTGGAAGCCAAGATGGAGAAGAATTCCATGGCCACCAAGAGTTTGCCCTTTGTACTGTGGTAGACAGGGAGGAAGGTGATCCACACACTGAAAAACACCAACATGCTGAAAGTGATGAACTTGGCTTCATTGAATGTGTCAGGCAGGTTCCTGGACAGGTAAGCCATGGTGTAGCTCCCAAGTGCCATGGAGCATAGGTATCCAAGGAGAGAATGGAAGGCAATAGTGGAGCCCTTGTTGCACATAATAATTATGTGTCCATGTTCAGAGTAAGCATCTGAGTCAATAAATGGTGGAGATGTAATCAGCCAAATTCCAGTGAGTACGAATTGGATAAAGGTGCAAATAGGAATGATGAAGTTAGGGGCCCTTGAAATCATCATCCACCTCACTATTCTTCCTGGAACTGTCATCCTGAAAGCCAGCACCACAGTAATAGATTTGGCCAAAATTGTGGAGAGAGCTATTGTGAATAAAACTCCAAATGTGCTCTGCTGCAGGATACAGGTTGCTGTGTTGGGATGGCCAATGAAGAGCAATGGGCAAAGGAAACAAAAGGTCAGTGTGATGAGAAGGATGTAAGTGAGAGCTTGGTTGTTGGCCTTGACTATGGGAGTGTGGTGGTTTTTCACAAAGACACCAATAACCCCAGCTGTCAGTACGGAGAAGCCTAGGGACATGTAGGTGAGTGCTTTTCCCAAAGGGTCTTCATAGGACAGAAAGGTCACTGCTTTCTGGAGGCAGCTGTTCTGCTTTGTGTTTGCATAATGGCTTTCTGGACATCTCACACAGTGATCCATATCTACTTAGGAATTAAAATTATTGTGAGTCTTTGCTCAGGCTTTCCTTTTATCACAAGATAATACCCAACACCTTTACCTCATCATTTGCCCATGAATTCTTTGTTCTATACCCAAGTATATCAGTCCTCTGTATTTAAAATTTTTAAATGGACTCTAAGCAAGCATTCCAGATTGATAATGCCTATTTTATTTAGTAGGCAAAGAGTAAAGAAGTCTATAATATTAATCTGTACATGTAAATGTTATAAAGTAATAAAATATATTTTCTATTTATTCAGAGTCATATTTATTAAAGTAAAATACAAAAATCCAGCTTAATAATATAATCATTTTTGTCTGAATTATCTTGTTTGAACTTGTCATCTGAGTTCTATTTAAGTATTATGTGCTTAATAATCTCTTTTTTGCAATGGTGCTCTCAGACAAAAGACCAAAATTTACCTATTTCATAATGTTTATTGAATTCTCCAATGTGTCCATTACTTGACAGTAATTGTGAGAATGAAAATTATAAGATTCTTCATTGAATAAGAATATACAAGGATAGAAAGTGTGACTTCTTTGTTCATAATAATAATAATAAAAAGAAAAACAAGAAAAAGAAAGTTATAAGATTCTTGAATAATGGCACAAGTCCCTGGTTAAAGTTTTAAATCATGTCTAAAGAGAAAAGATCTATCCAATAAGTACTTATAAAACTCTATTTTTAGTCTGAGAAGGTCATGAAATATTTTTATGATACTTTATTACTTATAATTTGTGAGTTTCTTCTTGAGTTCAAAAGATATAAATATCAACGTATTTATAACATTTTGTTATAAATAATATATTATAATATCTATTAAAATTTTTAATAATTTTGCAAAATACATTTTATAATTCAATTTGTGTTGAAAATTATAATTAAAACCTATTGACTTTATGTTGATTATGTCAACTATAGACTTATTCTAGTATTATATATTGCATTATTTTAGATGTACAATTTTGCTAACTTTTTTCTTTCAAGGCATTCTGTTTTCTATATCCCATATTTTTACTTCTATTAGTTTATCTCTAAGCATGAGAGCTTCATAAACAAGCATATATATATTCTTTAATAAAATCAAAGGGTAATTAAATTATGACATTTTTTAATTTAACATATGTTTAAATGTAGATACAACTCATGCTATACATTTTGATGTATAGAAATTACTGTTTTGAAATGTTAGGGTTTGCTTTAATTTCTTTCTTGCTAATTTTTAAAAATATTTTTGTTAGTTATTTTGTGATTTTTACATCATGCACCCAATCAAACTCTGTCATTAGCCCTCTCTGTTTCATACCCACTCTTATGACCTCCTTATTTACAAAGGAACTCATTCATTCTGCTCCTTTACCTACTGGAGCATAATTTAACTCTGAGTTGTTAGCCACTTAAAGAAAATGAGTCCTTAAACAGCATCCATGCAGTGTTTGATACTGATGTTTCTAATGACCTTCAATAAATTTAAAAAACAGTTGCATGAACAAATCATGGCTTTAAGGTACACAAAACCTCTATATGCACTTTAAGTTTTTGATTGTCATTATATGAAATCTCAATATGCATATTTAAGATCAATTCAAGTCATTGAAAATTGAATGTATTAATCCTTATGAAATAATGTTAAAACATCGTATTATACATAAAACCATTATGTTATTCAAAATATTTCAATTTATATATTGATATTCATAAATTATACATGTTAAAGTTGATGAAATCACTTATACTTTCTCTCCATGGTCATCATTCTGACTGTATGTGCTCCTCACAGTCACTGTTCTCAATTGTCTCATGTCTATTTTCTTTTCCTTGGATATCTTTTGACATAAAGATCCTCTACTATATCCACTTTTGTCTAAAAAGAGGATGTCTCAAATCCAGTGTCTTAACTTATTCTAAGAACAAGGATATAAATATATGGCTTATTTAAATTATCTCTAATGAAAGGAGTGATGTGACATTCCAACTAGTTTTCAAAAGATATTAGTGGAATAATCATTAACATTAGTGAGAACCATAGTTCAGTTAAAAGCATGCACACATTGTGAATAATAGTATCTGTGACTTCATCTTTAGGTGATCCAAATGCTTGATGCCACCATTAACTGGAAGGTACACCAAGCAAGGACATGATACACATACATGCATGCAATCAAAACACTCTAAGATAAAACAAAAGAAAAAATAAAATGAAGCATTTCAATATGCCCACAGGTACATCAAATGCAACCTTTTTAACAATTCTGATGAATGAACAACCTTAAGTAAAATTATGCAAATAATGGCCATAAGTGTACAACCCTTAAATGTGTGCTAACTATGAAATAAGCATGCTTTGAGACATAAGAAAATTTAAAAATACAGTGTGTTTTTCAGTGTGTGTATTTTAAATGTCATGGTGAAATAAAGCAGACAACTCTGTGGTGGGCAAAGTTGTACTATGAATGGATAACTGTACAGGATTGATAACATGAATTGAGTATAATTTTAATTCAACAAAGCACCAAGTAAATGGTGATGAAATGAACGAATACTTATTTTTTTCTGAGAGAAAAATGGGACTTATCTCTACTGTTCCTTCCTGGAGCTTTTCAGTTTTCTTATATGTTGCAAAACACTGTTGAGATGTGTAAAATTCTCCAGTGAATCTGAAACTTACCTGTCACATTGGAAATCTCATTTTCAGCACAAGGAGTGCAATCATAGCAACAGGGAGGTCTGCCCTCCTGGGGGGATTTTCTGAATCCTGGAATACAGCTCTCACTGCACACAGAGCGAGGAAGCTTAGAAGTAAATATAGAAGAGAAAATACTTAAGAGTGTATTACTTTAAATCAATATAAAGTTTACTTATATTGAACAATGAGATATAAATTTTTGTATTTATTATTTCAGATTCTTCTGTTTATGCCTTGCTTAGTTCAATATGAAGGTTATTGTGTTTCAATGATGATACAAAGACAATAGAATTCTGAACAAATGTGGAAATTTCAGAGGTAACGTAAAATATGATTTTGGTTTACTGTCTATAATACCAAATGGCCAGTTGTCATACCAAACTGATCATGTTTTACACATCCTGACAGCTTAGTAAGTAGATTTCTGGTATTAAATTTACTTTTGTCAACTAGAGAATTCTAGAATTAACTTGTTTTTTTTAATTATAAAACAGATTTATTCATACACAGAAGTATAAATGTATTTAATCCTACTTTAAAAATCTTTTACTCTTGGATATAGAAATATTAAAGTCACTCTGTTACAGCAATTTTAACATCCATTATTGCAGCTTAATGATAGTAAGTTAGCTTATATAATGATACAATAATTAGTTATATCTTCATCTACAGTATATGCTGTTTCATAGTCATTTAGTCAGGAATTAGAAGCACAGGAAAGATGACATTTCTTTTGGTATATTATTTCCATATACATCAGTTCACAACTCTGAACTGATGTATGCTATGCTGAGTGGAGTGAATGTAATAAATTTCTGCCTAACAATTCTTTAATCTGATAATTCTTTGGCTCTCTTAATTTCGGGCACTGCAAATGAAAAGAGGGAGACATGAGATTAGAATCATTCTGTGACAATTTGTTAATATTTCTGTTGTCTTTGCTTTCTGAAACTGCTAAGAAAGGCTAGGGTGTATGTGAAGACGACTTGAGGGAGCTTCCACTTAACTTGTAAACTAAATGTTGTAACATTCTGTGTGAGATAACCTGCATTGTGGCACTTAATATAGAAAAACATGTTCTTTAAATATCTAGATCGATTTTATTGACTCTAGCTAAAGACTGAAAGAAGAACAAAAAAAAAATTTGTAAAGAGTAGTTTTAACTCTATATCATGACTGAAGATATAATATGATTGTTTGAGACTTTTATTATGACTTCCTGAATCATTAAGGACTGCTCACACCAAGTGTGACCCAACAAAGTGTATATTTCTAATATATGTCGTGGTTTTGGGGGAACTGTTTTGGGATATTGCAAGACATCTTAAAAGCAGGCAAAAAAATTCTAAGCATAGATAAAGGGGAATAGGTGCAGAGTCAGAGAGATGCTGTGAGCTTTTGCATAAGGGGAAGATGTAAATAATTAATGTGAGTCTCAGGCCACATGTCACAACACATTAATAAAAATAAGTTTGGGTTAAGATGCAAGAGCTATGTAAAAAAATGCCTGATACATAGTCCAAGCAACATATGCAAATGAATGAAAAATTAATAATTCCAATTCTCAGAATAAGGCAAGAAAATCTTTCTAATATGACAGTAGTTTATGCACAAAGGTGAGCACTGAGTAATAAACCAATAATCACCACACATACAAACAAATGATTATGGATATAGGGGTTAAAGCCATGATATAAGATTCAACCCACCTCTGTAAATCCTGTAGCCCACTGTACCATATGGTCAGACAGAAACAGTTTCTGTCCCTGTGGAACTGTTGGAGAAAATGTCCCAACTTTCATTTTTTGCCTGAGGCTTTCAGGAAAATTCCAGAGGTTGAAAATATCATATTCTGTATCTATTTTCTTTTGTGAATCCAAAATCACAATGCTTCCAGCACCATTTTTAAATTGGTTATTCTTGAGAAAAGGGTGAAGCTTTAAATAGAGGCAAAGTTTGATGATTAATTGATTGCCCCAAATGTCAACAAAAACAGGTATTATAATATATTTCATTTTCTTCATTTCCGGATTTGATTTTAATCTATAGCATGCTGTCAACATTTTAATTGATGATGACCAAAAATGAACATACCATAATGATTCTTGACTGTCAGTTCAAAAAAATATTCACACACACTCACATATACACACATGCACAAACACACATATATATGCACACAGTCCACCACATTTACACACACTAGCAAAAAATCTCAATAATAAATATAGATTAAAGAAAACATTTACAACCTTATTTGCTGGCTACACATAAATATTTGCATAATCTACTCAAATTTTTCAGTTTTTAAATAGAATATTTAAGTATAAAATGTATTAATATTGTCACTTAAATAACATATCTTTATAATTTGAACAATAAGGATCTTGTAATTTTTAAACGGGTTGAATCCAGATTTTCTATTTTTTTTAGAAAATATACTTAGAGATAAAGGGATTTCAATTGAGTATTTTATGTTGAAAAGATTCTGAGGTTAATTGTAACACAAAAGTATATGATAACATGCAAACTGTTAGACCTTGGTATTTCCACACATTCAAAATAAATGTATGTATTTGAAATAAACACATTTAACTGCAATAATTTCCTGACAATTAACTACATACAGTATCTGAGGTGCATTTTGGCAAAATCTGCCAAAGTATACAATCATGTACTGAGTTTTCTTTATAAAATTCAAAATGTCACAGTACTATTGATGAAACATATAAGAAAAGAACTTACCTCCCATGGGTCAGTATTTATCTCCTCATTTTGATGGGGCTGAATTTGTACTTTTTTTTCAGTTAACTCGTGTAGACTGTGAGCCACAGCATACACAGAATTATACATATTGTAACTCTCCTCAGTCATGTCCATTTCCCAAACATTTCTAGGCAACTTGTCCAAAGACATATTAGGTAGACAACTACCCAAAATTTTACAATTAGAAAGAGAGCAATTGAAGTATTGATGCCATAGAATAGCAAGATAATAGTCTTCTGGGTAACTGGAAGGGTTGTATATCTGCATAAACTTTCTAAAATCAGCAATCTTACCATGATGTGGTGCAAATATGAGACTCCCATGAAACTTATCAAATATGAAAGTGTAATAAAGATTAGATACTTCCCATTGTGAATTCATGACCCAGACTTTCCAAGGCGTTAAGGGACTTTCTATAAGCATGATTATGCAATGTTTCATTTCATTGTTACCATACATGATAACCACATTTGCAGGTGACTTTAGGATCTGCACATAAGCTGTTTGGGTTTTTCTAACAAAACAGGAAAGTGAGCTCTCTGGAATCATTTCTATAAAAGCTAAACACACTCTATTTCTGTCCATCTCTCCTCTCAAGTCTGATAGAAACTCATTTCCTTTGTGATCATCTATAAGAACCAGTCCAACCCAGGTCCAGGTGAAATGAACCATCAAAATGGCAATACCATGTGACAGAGAGGTATCCTTGGGCGCTGTCTGGTAAAGAGAAGAAAACTGTCCTCTGTCACTTAAGAGACTGTCAAATGGTCCAAAAGAAATCTGTAGGAAATTACAAGTAGAAAATAAGAGTACTGGCAGGGAAAATTGTGTTCTGGTTTGGGTTCTGGGTCCCGCACCAGGTTCTGTCTGAGGTGCTTGTCTCCACACACTCCTTAGCAGACAGAAATAGACTTTGGCTGTGAAGGTTCCCCCAGCTCCTACTAAAACAAGGGACCTTGCACAGCCACCCTGCCTCCAACTGCTTCAACAGAGAAGGACTGAGGTCTCTGAAAGCCAGACTCAGACTCTGCACAGAGGTGAGATGAGGTCAGCAGGCCCCAGCCCCTGAATCCCTGCCAGGAAAAATTTTGTTCCAGTACGGGTTCTGGTTCCAGGACCAGGTACTGTCTGTGGTGCATGTCTTCACACACTCCTCAGCAGACAGGAATAGAGTCTGGCTGTGAGGGCCTCATCCAACTGCACCTAAAAGAAGGAGCATCGCACAGGAACCCCACCTCAACTGCATCAGCAAAGAAAGACTAAGGACTTAAAATGCAGACCCCTGCCCAGAGCAGAGTCACACATTGAGCAGACCCCTTGCTCAGAAGTGACAGGAGACACACAAGCCCATTTGCCACAACTGACCAGGAGCCACCTAATCGTGAATCACTGAAGCCATGGGCAAAAGCCAGTGCAAAAAATATATGTGATAATATAAAGAACATCAAGGTAACTCCAGAAGAAAGTGGCTGTTCTACAACTACAAGAACTGAACTGATAAATGAAGAGGAAACAGAAGGAATAAACACCATAAATACCTTTATGGTGATCATTGAATCCCTCAAAGAAGATGTGAAAAATTCCCTTAAAGAAATAGAAGAAAATACAACCAAACATTGGAAGAGATGAACAAATCTATGAAAGAAACATGCTAGGAACTAAAAACTGAAATAGAAGCAATAAAAAGGCACAAAATGAGGCAAAGATGGAAATTTTTGCCTGAAGATAAAAGCTGGAACCACAGATACAAGCATAAACAACAGAATTCAAGAGATGGAAGACAGAATCTCTGAAATGGAAGACTCAGTAGCTCAAATATATATATATATATATTAGTCAAATAATATCTATATATTAGTCAAAGAAAATACTAAAGCCAAAAAAGCCATAACACAAAATGTTCAGGAAATCTGGGACAACATGAAAAGACCTACCTTGAGAATAATAGGAATTGAAGAAGGAGAATACCAGATCAAAGGCACAGATAATATGTTCAATAAAGCCATAGAAGAAAACTTTCCTAACTTGAATAAGGAAATGCCTATAAAGATACAAGAAGCTTACAGAACACCAAATAGATATGACCCCCAAAAAAAGTCAGTACGCCACACAAACTCTCAGAGATAAGCAGGGGATGTACTCACTCATTAGTGGACTCTAAACAAACAAACAAACAACAACAACAAAAAAAAAAGCAAAGCATGCCCAAGCTGCAAACCAAAACCACTGAACAGCTGGGGATCAGAAACACCCTGGACTGATTCCTTGGATCCCACTCCCCCTAGAGGAACATTGACTCACTCTTGAGGGAGGGGGGAGAACACTGGATCTGCCAGGAGTAGAGACTGAACTAAGCAATATTTGGAAAGTGGGAACATGGGACTGCCTGCTGCCTGCGCAGGGAGGGGATGGGGATTTGTGGAGAAGAAAGAATGACCTGATGTGGTGGGAGGGGAAATAGACCTTGAATAAGGATATCCAAGAATAGAAAGTGTGACTTCTTTGTTCATAATAATAATAATAATAATAATAAAACCATAAAACATACAGAACAAAGAAAATATTTTAAGAGCTGCAAAAGAAAAGGGCCAACTTAGATATAAAGGCAGACTCATCAGAATAAAACCAGACTATTCAATGGAAATCATGAAAGCTAGAAGAGCTTGGTCAGAAGTTATACAGATGCTAAAAGAGCATGGCTGCCAAACTAGAATACTATACCCTACAAAATTATCAATCACCATAGATGGAGTAAACAAGGTATTTCAGGACAAAGTCATACTGAAAGAATATCTATCTACCAATCCAGCACTACAGAAAGTATTAAAGGGAAAACTCCAACCTAAGGACCCCAGATACACCCATGAAACCACAAACAATCAATAACCCCATAGAAGAATACCCCAGAAAAAGGAAATACAAACAAGTTACCACCAAAAATTGGCAGAAAATATCAATCAGTGGTCACTAATATCCCTTAATATCAATGGATTCAACTCTCCTATAAAATGTCACACACTAACAAGATGGATACAACAACAGTAGCCATCTTTCTGTTGCCTACAATAACACACCTCAACCACAAAGACAGATACAGGCTTAGAGTAAAGGGTTGGGAAAAGGTTTTCCAGTCAAATGGTCCTAAGAAACAAGCTAGGATTGCCATCCTAATATCTAACAAGGAAGACTTTAAGCTAAAATAATTAAAAGGGACCAAGTTGGTCATTACTTATTCATCACAGGAAAAATTAGTCAAGAGGAGATTTCAATCCTAATTATTTATACCCCAAATAAACCAGCACATACCTATGTAAAAGAAACACTGCTAAAGTTCAAATGCCACATCATTTCTCACACCCTAATAGTGGGAGACATCAATACCCCACTTTCACCCCTGGAAAGGTCAACCAGACAGAGACTCAACAGAGAAATAAGGAGTCTAACAGAGGTTATGATACAAATGAATATAATAGATACCTACAGAAGCTTCCAACCAAACGCAAAGGAATATTCATATTTCTCAGCTCCTCATGGAACTTTCTCCAAAATTGACCACATAATTGGTCATAAAGCAAATATCAACAGATACAAAAAAATGAAAATAATCCCTTGTAACATATCAGACCACCAGGGCCTAAAGTTAGAGTTCAACAACATCAAAGATCAAAGAAAGCCTATCAACTCATGGAAACTAAACATCACTAAGCTGAACCACCTCTGGGTCAAGGAAGAACTTAAGAAAGAAATCAAAGTCTTCCTAGAATTTAATGAAAATGAATCCACAATGTACACAAACTTGTAGGACACAATGAAAGCAGTCTTAAGAGGAAAATTCATAGCACTAGATGCCTATATAGAAAACTTAGAGAAATACAACACTAGAGAATTAACAGCTCAGCTGAAAGCCTTAATACAATTAGAAGCGAACTCACCTAGAAGAAGTAGACGGCAGGAAATAATCAAACTTAGAGCTGAAATCAATACAATTGAAACAAAAAGAACAATACAAAGAATCAATAAATCAAAGAGTTGGTTCTTTGAGAAAGTTAACAAGATAGATAAGCCCATAGCCAAACTAATCAAAAAACAAAGAGAGAGTGTTCAAATCAACATAATCAGAAATGAAAAGGGGGACATAACAACAAACACCCAGGAAATACAGAGAATAATCAGATCATACTTTGAAAATCTGTAATGTAAAACCTAGAAGAAATGGACAGCTTTCTGTACAGGTACCATCTAATAAAATTAAATGAAGATCAGATTAATTACCTAAACAGTCCTATAACCCTTAAGGAAATTGAAGCTGTCATTAAAAGCCTCCCAAAAAATGAAAGTCCTGGTCCAGATGGTTTCATTGCAGAATTCTACCAGACATTCAAAGGAGAATAAATACCATTACTCCTCAAACTATTTCACCCAGTAGAAACTGAAGGAGTATTGCCAAATTCCTTTTATGAGGACATAATTTCCCTAATACCCAAGCCACTCAAAGACACAACAAAGAAGGAGAACTACAGACCAATTTCCCTCATCAGTATTGATGCTACAATTCTCAACAAATTTTAGTAAACCGTATACAGCAATATATAAAAAATATCATCCACCATGACCTAGTAGGCTTCATCTCAGAAATGCAGGGATGGTTTAACATATGAAAAACCGTAAAAATTGTCCATCATATAAACAAACTAATGGAACAAAACCACATGATCATATTCTTAGATGCTGAAAAAGCCTTTGACAAAATCCAACACTCCTTTATGATAAAAGCCCTGGAGAGATCATGAATAAAGAGAAAATACCTAAATATAATAAATGTGATTCATAAGAAGTTGACAGCCAGCATCAAACTTTATGGAGAAAAACTCAAAGCAATCCCACTAAAATCAGGAACTAGACAAGGATGTCCTCTCTCCCCTTATCTATTCAATATAGTTCTCGAAATGTTAGATAAAGCAATAAGAGAACTAAAGGAGATTAAGGGGATACAAATTGGAAAAGAAGAAGTGAAACTATCTCTATTTGCAGATGATATGATTGTATACATAAGTGACCCACAAAATTCTTCCAAGGAACTGCTACAGCTGATAAACACCTTCAGCAACGTAGCAGGATACAAGATTAACACAAAGAAATCAGTAGCCCTTCTATACACTAAAGATGAAAAGGCTGAAAAAGAAATAAGGGAAACATCACCCTTCATAATAGCTGCAAATAGTATTAAATACCTTGGAGTAACTATAACCAAAGAAGTAACAGACCTATTTGACAAAAATTTTAAATCAGTGAAGAAAGAAATTGAAGAGGATATCAGAAAATGGAAAGCTCTCCCATGTTCTGGATAGGTAGGATCAACATAGTAAAAATGGTGATTCTACCAAAAACAATCTACAAATTCAATGTACAGTCCATCAAAATCCCAACACAATATATTTTGGACCTGAAAGAACAATACTCAATTTCAATTGGAATAACAGGAAAGCCAGGACGGCCAAAACAATTTTGCTCAACAAAAGATCCTCAGGAGTCATCACCATCCCTGACTTCAAGTTATACTACAGAGCTACAGTAATAAAAACAGTCTGGTACTGGCATAAATACAGACTTGTGGATCAATGGAATAGAATTGAGGATCCAGACACTAACCCAAAAACTTACGAACGCCTGATCTTCGACAAGGAGGCCCAATATATTCATTGGGAAAACAAAGACAGTACATTTAACAAATTTTGTTGGCATAACATTTAGATGCAAATAGATCCAAGCCTGTCACCCTGCACAAAACTCAAATCCAAGTGGATCAAAGACCTCAACATACACCCAGCCTCTTTAAACTTGATAGAAAAGAAAGTGGGAAATACACTTCTACGAATTGGCACAGGCGACCATTTCCTAAATATAACGCCAGTGGCACAGACACTAAAATAAACAATCAATAAGGGATCTCCTGAAGCTGAGAAGCTTCTGTGAAGCAAAGGACACTGTCAATAGGATAAAAAGACAGCCTACACAATGAGAAATGATTTTCACCAACCCTACAAGTCACAGAGGACTGATCTCTAAGATATATAAAGAAATCAAGAATCTACAGTCCAAAACCTTGAATAACCCAATCAAAACATGGGATTCGGATCTAAAAAGGGAATTCTCAGCAGAAAAATTATGAATGGCTGAAATGCACCTGAAAAAGTGCTCATAATCTTTAGCAATCAGAGAAAGGCAAATCAAAACAACTTTTAAATAGCACCTGCCACCTGTCAGAATAGCTAAGATAAAAGACACAGATGACAGCCTATGCTGGAGAGGGTGCAGAGCAAGGGGAACACTCCTCCATTTTTGGTGGGAGTGTAAGCTTGTTCAGCCACTTTGTAATGCAGTATGGCATTTTCTCAGAAAATTGAGAATCAATCTCCCCAAGGACCCAGCAATACCACTTTCTGGGTGTATACTCTAAAGATGCACAGTCACACTCCAAAGGCATTAGCCCACCTATGTTCATAGCAGCATTATTTGTAATAGCAAGAACGTGGAAATAACCTAGATGCCCCTCAACTGAAGAATGAATTAGCAAAACGTGGTATATCTACACAATGGAGTACTACTCAGCAAGAAAAAATGATATTGTAAAATTTGCAAGCAAATGAATGGATTTGGAGAATATCCTCTTGAGCAAGGTATCACAAATCCAGAAAGACAAGCAGGGGATGTACTCACTCATTAGTGGACTCTAAACAAACAAACAAACAAGAAAAAAGCAAAGCATGCCCAAGCTGCAAACCACAACCACTGAACAGCTTGGGATCAGAAACACCTTGGATTGACTCCTTGGATCCCACTCCCTCTAAAGGAACACCTGACTCAGTCTTGAGTTGGGTGGGAGAGAACTGGATCTGCCAGGAGTGGAGGCTGAACTAAGCAATATTGAGATAGTGGGACCTTGAGATCACCAGCCGCCTACCTGTGGGAGGAGGGTTGTTTGAAGCTGTGAAGAAGAAGGAATGACCTGATGTGGTGTGAGGGGAAATGGACCTTGAATAAGGATATCCAAGGACAGAAAGTGTGACTTCTTTATTCATAATAATAAAAAAGAAAAAAAGAAAAAGAAAGCCAGAGAGATTTTAAGTCAGATGTAGAAAGAATTGAGAAACTCAAAGGGGTGAGATATTTAGGGAAACTTTTAAGTTCATGAACTTATGGTGTATTTTATTTGTTATAGTTATGTAACTTTACTTTTAATTTGTGTCATTTATTAGCATTACAAGTAAATGATATTTGTAAAAAAATTAAAAATCTCTATTATTAAAAAAAGAAAATAAAAGTAAAAACGTTGACATAAAACACAATCTTAAATCTGAAATTGCACTTCAAAAGTGTAGATAGTTATTTAAAATTAGGGAGATTCAAAACTTCATCATGTTTTTGACGACAGAATTTATCACAATACATGGAATTGTCTAGACCTTCAGTAGTTTCCTAACTCTACTTTTTCTCTCTCTTAAGCAAAATATATGATGCTATATAATAAAATGCCTGATTCATTCAAACTGATAGTTGAATGACACTGACTCACATTTTTATATTTGATAAACACCTGAGATGACTGCAGTTATATATTTGTTTCTTGTTCCCTCAGAGCCTTGTCTCTCACCTGCGGATATTTGTAGAGATTCAGCAGTCTCCCAATACGTGCAGATGTTTTCCATGTTGTTCCTGTAAGTAGAGAAGCAGGCTTTTGCCTTCTACATGTGTAATTGAGAATAACTTTTCTCTTTCCTGTCAGGCAAAGAAAAGTGTCATTTAGACAATCCCATTCACTGCTATGGTCATGATAGAGTTCAAATCCTAGAGTTTTGTTGGGTAAAATGTCTGTGTTTCTGTTGATCTCCTCAATGGCATACATGAAGGCCAAAGAAATCTGGTAGTTTCTCAAAGTAGGTCTGCAGAGAAGAATTATAAATATTTATATATACTAGACAACTGTATAGCAATATGAGTCAATTACTCTTAAAACTTATGTTATATATCTACAAAAATATTTTAGCAGTATGATAATAGTAAAATTTAATGCCAGAATTTATAATATAGAGGTGATTTAATTACATAAAACCTCAGGTGCATCTAAAACCTTTGGACCAAAAAGTTGTTTTGAGCTGATATAAAACAGAATTTTAGGTATGGAGAAACACAAACAAAATTCTGTGATTCTTGAACACTTTAACCAGCAGAATGAAACTAGCATTTATAAAGGCTTATAGCAATAAACATGCTGGTAATATATCATAAGAAGGTGCATATGTTCTGTACTAATAAATTCACAGATACTTATGACACATTTACACAGTTGTTTTAGTTTATAAAGAAACATGCTTTTTACAGGGCGTGTGCTCCATGCTTTAATCCCAAAACACATTTGTTTCTGTATCAGAGAGGACTTTAAGATTTCCTACCAAAGCATCTATCTTAGAAACTTTGGTCTTTCCCCTTGTCATCTTCCTCTCCTTTCAGAGAATCATGCCAAAAGGCAGAATAATGGAGTTAGCTTCCTATGCTATGGTTGAACACCCCAGTCATGACTTGTATCCTCTGAGGGGGGTAGTGCTCATTTTTTGTATTTTCTATAATCTGCTTGCTTCCATCTCTATGTTTTCACTATGTTCTTACCTTCATCGCAAAATGAATTGCAGAAGAACTTCAAACATATTGATGTCAGATATAATTATTTTACTTTGCAAATAATATTACTTGAATAGTAAATATAACCTGGTTTGTTGTGCAGATGACTTGAAGATACTCAAAAAGATGTAAGCAATGATGTGTCTAGGCTGCTAACTTAGCTAAGATATCATGAAGAAAGCATATGTCATGCAACTTTACCATCACCTTGCTGGATGTTACCACATGGACAACCAAATGGCTTGCATTTTGCTTCATTTTCTCATTGAGTCCAAAGGATCCCAACACCCATTTAATATTTGACCATGAACAAATTTTAGAGCTCCAAAGAGTTTATTTTTTATATTTTGTGTTATATTTTATTTTGATTAACATTAATATGTTTAATCTTCCACAATTAATTGGCTTTTAAAATGACACAATTAAAACTTACAAATCACAAAGCATACACAAAGGATAATTTGCCAAGTAATAAACAAACTGGATAGACACCCTGTTGTCAAGAAATTGCTACTATGCTAAGTTCTAATGAGTCTCATTGTGAATTCTCACTGCTAAGTCAAAAGAAATTTTACTCTAACTAACATTAAGTGTCCATGATCTTTCATGCTCTTATTTTCTTTGAAATTCTGCTTTTTTCTCCCTAGACTTACATGTTTATTAAATATTCCTAAATTAAGTTTTCTTTCACAACAAAATTGTAAAAATCCAATTTCAAAGAGCCTAACTCAGAGAATCTTGGCTTATTAGGATCCTCCATTTATGTTATTTTTGTAGAGACTACCCATAAGGAATTATACATTGTTGCACACATTGTACATGATAGCAAAGTGAGTACAAGTGACTTTTTTTGTGAACTAAAAATGTTGACTTTGCTCTTGTTTTTTGTTGATAGTAATACTAAATTTGAAATTAACACTAAATACATATTGTGTTTAATCAATTAAATACATAGGTAAAATAATTTAAAATGACTATGTTACTGAGCACTTCTTTTTTTCCTTCTTCTTTATTTTTTTGTATTTATCAAGAAAAACAGTAAAATGAGTTTAAAATGCTGATAAGTTAACAATAACTATGAAGAAGATAAAAATCATAAGCATGGCTTATCAAGGGTGGTAATGCAAGTAAGATTGCTACACATATATTTACTTTGTGTTCAGCTTTCCCTCTGAATTTTTTTTTTCATCCTGTATATCCTTACTCAAGGTCCCTTCCCCCTCCCACCACATCAGGTCATTTTTACTTCTCCACAACTCCCCATCCCCTCCCTGGGCAGGGAGCAGACAGTCCTATGGTCCCACTGACTCAATAATGCTTAGATCAGTCTCCACTCCTGGCAAATCCAGTTTTGTCGCCTCTCCCTCAAGAGTGAGTCAGATGTTCCTATAGTTGGAGTGGGATCCAAAGATTCAGTCCAGGGTGTTTCTAATCCCAAGCTGTTCAGTGTTTGTGGTTTGCAGCTTGGGCATGCTTGGCTTTTTTTCTTGTTTGTTTGTTTAGAGTCCACTAATGAGTGAGTACATCCCCTGCTTATCTTTCTGAGTTTGTGATACCTCGCTCAGGAGGATATTCTCCAAATCCATCCATTTGCCTGAGCACTTCTTTTAAATATTTAACTTAAGGATTTAGAGATTAATTTAATGTAAATCTTAAAGTACAAATCAAATGTACTCAAACACATCTGCTCAGTATGGTATCTCCTTAAAGCATATGCAACCCTTCTTAGGCAAAATGTCTCAAATCTCTTAAAGTTATCAATTTTGTTTAAGATATTGTTTCTAAACTATCTCATGCTACTGAAATTGGAAAATTATAATCCCTTAATATACAAATAAGTTATACCTGTGCTTTAAACATGATCTGTATGGACATATGTAAATAAATATAGAGAAATGGATATTTTAACTATTATCAAGTTGTTTCACATTATGAAACATCATTTAAAAATAAAAAGAATATGTGTTTTAAGATTTAACAAGGATTTTGTTCTATCTATTAAAATAAAAGTCAACTTCTATATTCAATTCTGGTAGATCAAAATCAACAAAACATCTTAAATGTTAAGAAACAGTTAATGAAATAAAATGACAGTATTTATAACTGTGGATAGTTTTTATGCTATGTAACGATAAATTACCTTAATACATACTGAGCAATGAATTTTCAGTGAGACTAAGCCGGGGTCACTCACAGTCTAATGATAAAGTCTTTTTTATTTGCTGTAAGTAAGTGTCATGAATTACTACATTTCCTGTGGTGAACTTTGATGAAAAAGAAATTTAGTGTCTTTGAGAAAATAAAGACAAGAGATAAAAATTAGAAAAGTTAGTAAATAAATTATAATAGAGACTGAGTTCATTTGTAAAACCTTCTCTGTCTCTTGGAGTTTTCATTTGGAAATTTTTACAGCAATAAGAAATACTATTCTGTGTCAATGTGGAAAGTGATTGCCTTGTAATAGCTATTCCTGTTTATCAACTTGACTTCATATAATTTTAATCTTAGAAGTTGAAAAAAAATCCTTTTAATCCAGATAATATATAAACTACCTTAATCAAGTTCTTGAGGCAGGAGGACACACATTCAATGCAGAAAAAAACTCTGATAAATGCCTATATAAAGAAATAGGAGAAAGATTTTTCTCTGTCTATTTGCTATTATCTCACTGCCAAATCCATTTTTTCATTTGCATTAAAATCTCCTTTATTTAAATCAGAATATATATCAAGTTTAGTGGCTTTGAAATATTTAACAATCAGATGTACCCATACCCTAGCCCTCTACATCAGGTAATCACATGAATATATTTATACATGCAAATATGAATAAAATATAATAAAAATATTTGATTGATTAGCAATTCACAAATAGTAACTACCCTGCCAATGTAGATAAAAAACATATGTTCAGAATAACACTCTTAATATAATTTATAAGTAAATATTCATAGAACTTTAAAACTTTTCTGTAAAACTGAATTAATCATGCTATCTTATATAATGTTCCAATTTAACAAACATAAATACACACTGAAACACACATAGACACACACATAAAACTATCAATTTTAAGAGATATAAAAAATAGAATATTCTCATGACAAAATATCTAATATTTTCTAGAAATGTATATGTAGTTATATATATAAACACATTGAAATAAATGAAAATGCATACTGATACAATAAATTTAAAAGTATTTTAAAATTATAAAACAGTACTGCAAAGTTCTATAAACAAAAATTCTTATAAGAACCACATTTATATTGATACAAAAACTTCAAGACAGCATGTAGAGTTTTTTGGAAAAGAAGACAGAAATGGAATAAATAATTTATTTAATTTTTATATAAAAATAAACAAATTTAAAAATAATAAAATATTTTATAAGAAATCTATACATTTGAAGCTGAAGTAAAGAAAATAAAAATTTCTCTGTGCAACTAACTTTGAAATATTTATGGTTAGATTTCTGAATGACAACTATTATATTGGGGTAAGATAGTACTTCTAAGTAGTTGTAATTTCCTTTAAATACCAAAGGAGCAGCGAACTATTTTATAACAAGTAGGCTAAATATGCAATTGGGGCCACACATCGTATATAACAAATCAATCTGGAAGGCTGGGTATCTTCAGGCAGTGAATTAAAATTAGATTATGGTCCTCCACTTCTATAGGAATCAATTCAAATTGTATCATAGTTCTTAGCTTTAAAAAATGAAACACTGAAAGCAAGAGAGATATATGTACCTAATATTTGTCAAGATACTTGTGGAGGCAACAGCTTACTAGTGATTATCAAGCACTGCAATCAAAAGTTGGAACAACACAAAATAAAGATATAATTCACAAAATAATGATAAAATATTTGCACAACAAAGGAAACTATTATAAGTGCAACATGAATAATTAATAAAATAAAATTATTTTATCAACCTTGAAATTTTTTTAACTTTATTTATTTACTTGTTTATTTGCCTTGGTGTTTGTCTGGAACTGGAACTACAGACAGTTGTTAGCTGCCATGTGGGTGCTGGGAATCGAACCTGGGTCCTCTGGAAGAGCAGACAGTGCTCTTAACCGCTGAGCCATCTCTCCAGCCCCGAAATTTTTGGTTTTTTACTCATAAAAATAAAATGTAAAAGTATTTGAATGTACAAAATATTTTAAAAATAATTTGAATAACCATAATGTAAATATTAAAAGAAAACAGCTAATCAGAAAAGTTTTAGTGTTCCAATATCAAAAATATTTTCTTTATAAAACTAAACATATTCTCTAAGCAAGAGGACATTATCAAAAACACAAAATGATACACTACAGAATGGAAATTGCTTTTTACCAACTCTACATTTGATAAAAGGCTAATATCAGAAATGAAAAAGGAATGCAGGGAAAAATATGGAAGATATGAAAAAATTCTTAGATATCAATGAAAAGAAAGTCAAAACAACACTGGTATTTTATTCTATACTTGTCAGCATGGCTAAATAAAAATACATAAAAACTCGACTACAATTGTTCTCAAATCTTTAAAGTATAAATCTTACTAAGATACTGTCCCCAATGGCCACCATCAACAACTATGATTCCTCCAGAACACATCCATATTGGTTGTAAATAATTAGAAACACTACAATTAGATAAAAAATAGTGCCAAAATGACAGAATCATATATATATATATAATCAAAATTATAGATTAAAAAATTGTAAGTCATTTTGAATGCATTTCAACAGAGGAGGTTCCAACTTCAAATTCTGACTTCAAAACAAAGACAGCTAGCACAGGCACACCAATTTCTCTACCACCAAATAATGTCATTATAGTCATGGAGTTAAGAGGAATCATTCCTTGTCAAAATAAAATAAGTATACTTTGAAAATGGCCCTAAACAGTGTCTCAAATTGTAAAATATAATGTCTATAGAAAAAAAACATGAAAATGGCCCACCTGTGCAAGGAAAAGGGATATCAAATATTTAAAATAACGTGAGTAAAAAGCTCTTCTTTTTTCTTGGAGAGAAGAAAAAAGTGAACAGAAAGATACACCTATAAAGTTTTATGCAAACAAGTTAGACAATACTAGAATGAGAAAATATATTAATGTGAATTCAAACTTGCTAGAATACAATAGAATCAGAATACAAAAAAAGAAATAAATTTTAAAAACACTTACGTAATAAGGTGATATCTTTCTGATGTAAAGTTAATAGTTCTCATGTGAACTGAATTAATAAGTGGAACAAATGCAGCAATCATCACAGTTCCATCACTAAGTAAAGGTCTTGTTGCTTTGGCTCTGCAGGGAGTGTCGTCAAAGGCATGCAAAAGAGGAAGAATCTGCATGAACCAGAAAAGAAAATTAAAAGAGAACATTATAAAATAAGAAGTGTCTACCACAGGGTAAGTATGGGAGACATAAATCTCAATCTGTTCAGAAGCTCTATATGGAGCTCATTTTATTTTTAACACATGCATTTATAATATTGTTGATGGCTGAAGTCATCACTATAATCACATAAATTTTTTGATAAGTCTCATACTTATTCCCTGGAGAATTTGGAAAAAAAGAATTGTTCTTTCAACTTTCCTTCTGAGGCCATGCAGTTAAAATAAAAACAAATTTCAAAATACATTTGGGATTTTTTTTAAGCATAGGTCCCATAAATTCATCTATTAGAACAGACATCAAGACCTTAGGGAAGAATCCTCTTGAATAGTCTTGCTGAGAGCCCTCTACCACAATATTTGCATTAGACAGTTCATCAGGATGATGCAAAAACCATGCAAGGAAAAATGCCAAGAGTAATGAGAGGGAAAATATCCTGTAAATAAATTGTCCCAACCAGAGTGGTTCTGTGAAAATCTCTAGAACATCCTGCTCGTTAAAACTTTTATTGCCTATGAAAATTTTATTTGCCAATATCATGGATGAATAAAAAAGAAATTTAAAATTCGTGTTTATCTATGTATCCATATTTTTTCATGCCTCCCTATATTACAAAAATAATTTCTGCCTCAATTCTGGAATATTATTATCATACTGATAGAATGAATTTATGAATTCTAAATTACTCTCTCAGGTAGTGATGAGATTTCACTTTCTGTTCACTTTGGGAATGCTAACAAACTATACTATTGTCTGTTATTTTAATGTTGAAGGATATATTTAATATTAACTTCTGATAACCACCTACATTCAGAGAAAGTAATCAACAGCTATTTATGAGTTTCTATGAAGGTGGAATATTAAATGCATCATGTGGATTTTTCATAAAAAAATAGTTTATATTCTTGACTCATCATATATAAAATGTTCATTTATAATACTTTTTTTTTATTTTTTTTTTATTTATTTTTTTTTCTTTTTTTTTCTTTATTTTGTATTTATCAAAAAAAAACAGTAAAAAGAATTTAAAATGCAGAAGAGTTAACAATAACTATACAGAGGATAAGAATCATAAGCATGGCTTATCAAGGGTAGAAATACAAATAAGATTGCTACACATATATTTTCTTTGTGTTCAGCTTTCCCTATATATCCTTATTCAAGG
>PVIH01013164.1:0-59738 GCA_004025045.1 Sigmodon hispidus
ATTTGGAATAACAGGAAAGCCAGGATTGCCAAAACAATTTTACTCAACAAAAGAACCTCAGGAGGTATCACCATCCCTGACTTCAAGCTATACTATAGAGTTACAGTAATAAAAACAGCCTGGTACTGGCATAAAAACAGACTTGTGGACCAATGGAATAGAATTGAGGATCCAGACATTAACCCAAAAACCTATGAACTCCTTATCTTTGACAAAGAGGCCCAAAACATTCAATGCAAAAAAAAAGATAGTATATTTAACAAATGGTGTTGGCATAGCTGGATGGAAGTGTGCAGAAAAATCCAAGTAGATCCGAGCCTGTCACCCTGCACAAAACTCGAATCCAAGTGGATCAAAGACCTCAACTTAAACCCAACCACTTTGAACTTGATAGAAAAGAAAGTGGGAAATACACTTCTATGAATTGGCACAGGCGACCACTTCCTAAATATAACACCAGTGGCACAGACACTAAGACCAACAATCAATAAGTGGGATCTCCTGAAGCTAGGAAACTTCTCCAAAGCCAAGGACACTGTCAATAGGACAAAAATACAGCCTACATAATGGGAAAAGATTTTCACCAACCCTACAAGTGATAGAGGACTGATCTCTAAGATATGTGAAGAGCTCAAGAATCTAGAGCCCAAAACCTTGAATAACCCAATCAAAAAATGGGGTACAGATCTAAAAAGGGAATTCTCAGCAGAGGAACTATGAATGGCTGAAAGGCACCTGAAAAAGTGCTCTTCATCTTTAGCCAACAGAGAAATGCAAATCAAAACAACTTTGAGATACCACCTAACACCTGTTAGATTGGCTAAGATAAAAGGCACAGTTGGCAGCCTACTTTGGAGAGGATGCAGAGCAAGGGGAACACTCCTCCATTGTTGGTCAGAGTGTAAGCTTGTTCAGCCACTTTGGAATGCAATATGGCAGTTTCTCAGAAAATTAAGAATCAATCTCCCCAAGGACCCAGCAATACCACTTAAGGGTGTATACCCTAAAGAGGCACATTCACACTCCAAAGGTATTAGCTCAACTATGTTCATAGCAGCGTTATTTGTAATAGCAAGAACCTGGAAACAACCTAGATGTTCCTCAACTGAAGAATGGATTAACAAACTGTGGTACATCTACACAATGCAATACTACTCAGCAGTAAGAAAAAATGATATCCTAAAATTCGCAGGCAAGTGGATGGATTTGGAGAATATCCTCCTGAGTGAGTTATCACAATATCAGAAAGATAAGCAGGGGATGTACTCACTCATTAGTGGTCTCTAAACAAACAAACAAGAAAAAAAGCCAAACATGCCCAAGCTGCAAAGCACAACCACTGAACAGCTAGGGATCAGAGACACCCTGGACTGACCCTTCTGATCCCACTCCAACTATAGGAAAACCTGACTCACTCTTGAGGGAGGGGGAACAAAACTGGATTTGCCAGGAGTGGAGACTGATCCAAGCATCATTGGGTCAGTGTGACCATAGGACTGTCTGCTCCCTGACCAGGGAGGGGATGGGGAGTTGTGGAGAAGAAAAAAATGACCTGATGTGGTGGGAGGGGGAAGGGACCTTGAATAAGGATATACAGGGATGGAAAAAAAAAATTCAGAGGGAAATCTAAACACAAAGTAAATATATG
This sequence comes from Sigmodon hispidus, assembly GCA_004025045.1. Taxonomy (NCBI): domain Eukaryota; kingdom Metazoa; phylum Chordata; class Mammalia; order Rodentia; family Cricetidae; genus Sigmodon; species Sigmodon hispidus. The sequence goes on from PVIH01013164.1 coordinate 1,649, forward strand.
TGTAGCAATCTTATTTGCATTATCACCCTTGATAAGTCATGCTTATGATTTTTATCTTCTACATAGTTATTGTTAACTTCTCAGCATTTTAAATTCATTTTACTGTTTTTTCTTGATAAATACAAAATAAATAAAGAAAAAAAATTTTCCCTATCAAACAAAAGTATATTAGGAGAAAATATAAAACAACATAAAGAACAAAGAAAAAATACTGAGAGAACCCTGACTTAATATTAGTATGTGTTAATATTGAGGTGTTTATCTTTCCTGTATGTGTGTATATAATTTTAATAAAATGTTATTACTACAAAAAAGAAACATAAAATTATATATATATTGTATATATACTAAACATTTCAATGCCTTGTATGTATAATATCTAGATGTTGACTCTTATTTGTTTATGAAAAGTATATATTTATAAAATCTAAGGTAATTATATTTTAAGGCCAAGCCCTCATCACTATGTAAGTCTAATACTCGCACTGAGTGGTCACTTTTCAAAGAATCCTAATGCATATAGAGTATGTAGACTCTCAGAGTCAGAACTGTTTGATTTTCAAATTGCTGGTATTTTGACAGGCTCACTTCTCCCAAACTATTGGAAAAGTAAGCTATGTGCTGATCTGATCTATCTCAAGATGGACTTTATATTAAAAAAAATAATATTGAATAGTCACAGTGTGACTACCTGTGAATACATTAGTAAGTTGAACTAAGCCTAGATGGAGAACAAAGGATTGATACAAAAACTTATTTTTCTCAAGTCTAGAAACCAAAAATTTGTTTGGGTAACTTTAACTCACAGGAGAGTGGATAGCCCAATAGTAGCTGTATCAACAAAAAGCTCTCCTCAGCATGGGTGATGACTTAGGAAAGTGAGACATACTGCACAACTTGTAGGTAGTTCTCTAGGTTATAGTGTTATCCCCAACAATGTTTTATATTGCTTGTATGTAACCTTGGGACAGAAGCTTGTGAATACTGTAAGCTTTAGCATATTGTGAGACTTGAGAGATGTGTTTCCTGTCTGAGCTCCATAAACCTCTCTTTTCTCTCCAGGATGCAACATTTCAGTTCAGAGAAAATTTTTACATGATAGGTATAAACAGATTCCAAAATATTTTGTGTTTCTTAAAAAAATACAATTTTTAGGACAAATATGAATTTGAAAACATTTGTATTACCTTTTAAACTTTCCACATTTCTTAACTATTTTAAAAACATACACCAGGAATTTTCAAACATGTTATTATATAGCATATAAAAAGCAATAAAGATATAAGTTTAAAATAAATGTTTCCCAGTGATATTCTCCTATGATTATAGTTTAGTGCCCTGACTAGTCATCATTAAAGAGGCTTCCTCTGGCAGCCTATGTGAGCTGGTTCAGAGACCTACAGCCAGACAGTATGCAGAAAGAGTTTTAATTGGAGGTATCCATCTGGTTACTCCCTTTGAAGTTTGGGTAACACCAAGAAAGAAGAGGAGGGAAGAGTGAAGGAGTCAGAGTGGACAGCGAACAGCAGGAGCGCCCACTGAATCAACAGAGCAGGATGCATTTGGGCTCACAGAGTCTGAAGCCACAAACATGAGGCCTCTGAGTCTGTACCAGGTCCTCTATGTGTACTTTATCTATTAGCTTGATGTGTTTGTGGAACTTCAAACATTGAAAGTGGGTCTGTCTCTCACTCTTTGCCTGCTCTTAGGACTCCTTTCCTCCTAAAAGGTTACATTGCCCAGCCCTTTGCCCCTGTTTTACTGTATCTTGTTTTGGTGTGTTTGGTTGGTGACCCTTAGAGCCTGCTCCTTTCTGAAAGGAGACAGAAGGCGGGACAGATCTGAGGGAGACAGGATGTAGGGTGAGCTGAGAGAAGATGGGGGGGAGACTGTGTTCAGGATATGTTGTATGAGAGAAGAGTCTCCTTTTAATAAAAAATAATTAAAACAAAGTATGCACGCAGAGTACAATGCAAAGCTATATTAGAATTTTAAAGTCAGTAGTAGGTCACAAGCTTCCTGATATTATTTGTGCTTTCAGGAAGGAAAATGAACTAAAGACAGGGTCCTTGCAGGCATGTATGTGAGTTAGGATATATTGTATAAATATATAATGAATTAGGATGACCAGATATAACAAAGTTATATCTACTAGAAAGGGACAAGAAGACAAGAGCATGCACATTCCAGATTCCACAGCACTGTTTTTTCTTTTTTCTTTTTGTATTTCACAAACTAGAATGAACACAGAAAAGCTAATTGGCTGACCAAAACAAAATTACAAATTTAAAGTATTTTCCATCTTGTTGTTTTTAGTATGCACCACTTGGCTTTTTTCTTTCTGTCCTGCTTCTTTCTAAGAAGTTCTCTGGAGTAACAACAATCTAAACTTTTACTGTAAGAGAAATACTTTTGGAGGTCATGAGTCCTCTTTCTGCATGTATGCCTGCATGCCATAAGACAGCATCAGATCTCATCATAGATAGTTGTGAGTCACCATAGTTGCTAGTAATTGAACACAGGTTTTATGGAAGAGCTGCCAGTGCTCTTAGCTACTGAGCCATCGCTCCAGCTCAAGAAATACTTTTATGTGGCATAATTACATCAATGACTCTCTCAGGTTGTATTCAAATATTCTTTCCAGTGCTCTGACTGAAACCATCTTCCTGCTCTCTCCCATTTTGTTTAAGATTTTTAATTCTTTACTGGACAGTGAGAAAGCACAGGCATGAGAGGTAGGGTGGGAAGTGAGAAGTAAGCCCTTGAATACTTGGTTTTTAATGTGTCCTTTGATTAACAATTGGCAACGCCAAATGTCCTTACTTATTGATGACGTCTCTAGTCTCCAAATCATGGTTTCCTTAAAATATTTCCCAAATGACCTCCTGCCCTTGCTGGGGAGGAAACAAGGAGATGGGGAAAAGAGAGCGTGGGAAGGGTGGGAGTGGGAAGGAAGTTTGAACAAGGGGATGCATGGATATAAACTGAGACTTTATTCATAATAAAAAATGTAAAAAAAATAAAATAAAAATATTTCCCAAACAACTTAAGAAGCATAAAATTATGCTAAGCAAGGTATTGAGTTTTTCTCAGTCAGTGCTTAGTAGTAAAATTGTCAGAATGAATGGCATCCTTGAGGAAAAAATAGCTGAAAATTTCTTCTCTAAATTCTCCTCATTAAGTTAATACAGTTACGAAGGTTCACTTAGAGAATCTGTAGAGAAACTTTAGGAAACCTAGGCAGAGGTAGCCCATTCCAAACGTTAGTTGGTCAAGTCAGGAAAAAAGATGAAGCAAAAAAGTGGCTCCATGTGAGCAGACTCCATCTAAAGCCTCCATGGTCTCATGTAAGGTTTATTTATAAAAATAAGAACCAGAGCTTAAGAAAGAACATGAAATCTTATACATTGGTTCCGTTTTTTGTAAGTATTTATTTAAAGGAACAATCCAGTTTTTTTTCAAGCTAGTTGTTTTTTCATCTCCTCTTTGAAAGAACTCTTCATACAGAAATATAGGCATTTAACTTTTTGAATTTGAATTAAAGGTGGGAAGGACTCAAAAGTATATAATATTTACATTCTAAGCAAATAATAAGTATTTCTGGAAGGCACAAATTCTCTGGTGAAATGTGTAAAAGTCTGAGAAATTTCGATATTTTTTAATTTTTTTTTGAAGTTAAGAGAGCTTCTCAAAGAAAATATATACAAATATTTGATGAAGCCAACAGACTCCAGGTTTCTGTTGTTATTAATCTTCATAAATGAAATTAGAAAACCTATGTAGGAAATACAAATTATTTATTGAAGATCAGAGCAAATAGAAATACCAACTCACAAGCTAAAACCATCCTCTGCCTGCTGTCAGGGTTTTCAAGGCAACACAGGTAGGATAAACAACAGGCCTCCTGGTAACATAAATGGCTGCTGTAGATCTAACTGTCCAGGAATTTTACTTAACATCTTTTAATTAGCCAGGACTGCGGCATTTGAATAGTCACTTTATAATAAGCGTCTTCTAAAGATGTTTAATGAAGGTATACACAGATCAATGATGACCTCAATTGTATTTATGCAAAGTTTGCACATCTATGCCATTCCTAAATAGCAAGTACACTTGTATATCTCTCTTGATCCTATCATGTATCTTTTGAGCCTGTTTTCATTTTACATCCAACAGTCCTACACATTTATCTACTTCTGACTTCTTGTGAAGCACTCCTTCCCCAAGTATGACAACTATTGCTATGCCAAATCTGAGCATCTGCACTACCAACAAGATACCATCAAAACTGGGTCAGTTGACTGTCACACAGCTAAAAATAGTAGATTAGGTATGGGCAGAATTGTTCATTGGATAAGAACACCTGCCACCAAGACAGAAGAACTCAGTTCTATTTCCCACATGAAGAAAAGGAGGTAAAATTCAGCAAGTGATTCTTTGAATCTTCTGACATCACATGTGTGTGTGTGAGTGTATGTGTACAAATACACACACACATGCACACACTCTTAATATACAAAATACATTTTTAAAGTAATGAAAGATAAAGGAAAGTCAGTGAACCCCATCTGATTTTCCAGGTCTCAGTCTTCAGTGTATCTTTATTCTTCCATGTGTATGAAATTCTACACTAGCTCCATGAGGTCTCAGGAGATACTGGATTACACAGAATGTGGAAGGTTAGGTTAAATGATGCGAGGTGGGGCTGGAGAGATGGCTCAGTGGTTAAGAGCACCGTCTGCTCTTCCAGAGGACCCGGGTTCGATTCCCAGCACCCACATGGCAGCTCACAACTGTCTGTAGTTCCAGTTCCAGGCAAAACACCAAGGCAAATAAATAAATAAATAAAGTTAAAAAAAATGTATAAAAAAAAAAAATGATGCGAGGTATGTCAGGAGTTCCACTGATTCAATTATATAAAAGATATCATCTATCCTAAGATGACAATTTTTAATGATATAACTATTGTGGGATCAGTTTTAAAGAATCACCATTAACTCAATGGCTAATCAAGCTAGATTTAGTGTGCATCACTAAACTGATATACACTTGGATTGCTTTCTGGGGCGAGTAGGTATTTGTTCATGTCATACAAAGAAAACCTCACATGATATCAGGAGACACTAAAATCATTCATGATGGGGCTGTTTTATTTCCCAAAGTTAGCTCAATGGCAACCTATGGGATTTAACAGCTGCGAAAGAGTACTCAAGGGTTTATGGATTATGAAGTCAATAACTCACATGCCACATCACCAAAATGTATGCTAAATATATAACTGTGGAGTGCATTGTGACAAAATAAACTGCAGAAATCAAGTTGTTATTACACCTCCATAGTTCTGCTGACTGATAAATAGCTCTGTCCTAAATCTGCATTGGCATCTGCAGGACTTGACACAGTACAAAAGTGATGGCATCAACACATGCTCATGCTTGTTTGGGAAGGCATTGATAAACAGGTCTAGATACTATAAAGAAGTGATTCTGTGTACTCTATCCAAACGATAAGGCACAAGAGAAGAGAAGACAGATTTTTGTATACTGTTCATGTAACTCACCTTTTGTCTAGTGAAATAGAGTAGGTGAAGCCATTGTTCTAAGAACTATGCCTTTCTTCAGTCCCGAACACCTTGAGTAGGTTATATGTTGCCTTCAAATTCATCTCAATTGTGTTTCTAGAATTATATCTGCAGTGAATACCTACAAGTTCACTTACACTAATTTTTTTAAGAGCTGCTACAGTTCAGCACAAATATAACATTACAAGTGTTTAGCTATAATCTTTTTATTTTCTATAGTCAGCATGTCTCAATTGGAGGATAACCTGTTTCCTGTGCATCTGTAGCATCTGAGGCTTCCTACATTCCTTGGCCTATTGTGCCTTTAGTTTTTTAGATTTTGTGTTTCTGTCTTCACATGACCTTTCTCTTGTAATATTTTCCATCTTCCTAATGAGGACCCCACAAGCTGCATCCAGACCCAACTGGAGATGAATCAAGATTCTCTGGCCATTGCAAGATCTTCAACCATATTTTTACAGTAACTTTGACTCTATAATGTAATGTTCAATGGTTCAAGGGATGAGAGGTAGTTATATTTGAAAGGATATTATGCAGATTATAATATCATTGCTTCATAAGTGAACTAAATCAAATACTCTCATCAACAAAAGTGAAAATCTTTATATAGCTTTTCTAGAGTAGTGCTATAAAACTATTTCCTACCTCAGAATTGGAAATGACTCTTAGTTTTCCTTACTAACTCATCATATGAGCATTAAGAGTTAAGAGAGAGTTTGAAATTCACAAACAGAAACAATACTGCTTCCTGTCCTAGATGATATCTATCTTCTGTCTGGGCTTGTTCTGTCTGTCTCATTGTTCCTTTTTGCTAATCCACACACACCCTCCTTCCACATCTACCCACAAGCTAAACAAGAACTCCTTTCTTGTAACCTCTATGCTATGTTTAAGAAAGCTTATTTCTCCTCTGGGCTCAGTAATCTATCATATGCATATATTATAATCACATTTATAGTTTTCTCAATTGAAAAATCTCAGGAAGATATGAATATTAATTATATGTCACTATGCATGAAAAACAATGCAATTGTCAGAAATTTGTCTAGCATTATCTGTGCTGCTTTGCTGAGGTCTCTTTATCCCAAGCTACCCAGATTCTTTCTCAAGGTTTCTCTCTATTGATGAACATCTTTCCTTGTGCTCATTCCTCTGTTACTGCAAACTTTTCCCTGACCATTTTGAAGAGAAAAGTTTTTGTGTCTTATAATTTTTTATTTGAAAATATTTCCTGCTCAAAGCAAAGATTTTCGTTTATTCCACATGCATAGAAAGCATTTTGCTGATAGCACATTTATTCAACCAACCATCAGTTGATTCAGTAATAACAGATATCGCTCATAGAGGGTTTTCCCTGTGACGTGCAGTGAGCTAGCATCACATATTGATTTAACATGTGTCAATCAAGAAAGTATTCTGTGGCAGTCTGATGATAGGCTCTGTCATGGATGCAGGGATGATAGCAGCTTGTGTTCTAGTTTAAGAACTCTGTTATTAGACACATTCAAATGAAACTCCAACAGAGGTTTGTGGAGGCACAAAAAAAAGATATGAGATTTTATCTGAGTGGTTATTTCAATAGATGTATATGAAGATGGTGGTATTTATGTGGTAAATTAAAATCATTGGATACTCATGAGACACTGTACACCATGATCATGTATGTGCAAGTGTGTGGAGAAGTGAACAGTACTAAACATATTTGTGTTATGTGCCTCCCCTGTGTTGTCATATTGTAGATAGACAGCAAATATACCAATATATACAATTATCCACAAATGTTATTGGGAAAGATATGTCTTGAACAACTTCTGTGTTTCTTCACATGGCTACTGTGTTAGAAATTCTCTGATATCATATAGCAAGTATTGTATGAGAAAACCAAAGCAGATAACCCAGCTAATCAAACCAACTGGATACCTCTGAATTTTCTTTTAAACCACTTCTTAATTTTTTTCATTTGACTCTTACTGGCTTAGAATAATAATTAAAATTTGTGATCCCTGTTCTTTTACCTTTTGCTTAGTTAGAAGTTCTATAAATGTATTGTTCTTATCTGACATGCAAAAGACATCAATTTCTTACAGAGCACTACCTGGTCAGCACTTTATCTTTTTCATTTTAAACAACCTGTACAAACCCCCCTTTGCATATTAGAAAGCAATTACAGTATAAATATTGTCAGAATCAGAGAACCAAGTAGTAGTAAAAACTAATTTTATGGCAACTTGGGTTTAGAAGAAGAAACATGTCTATAGCCTGCCCAAATGCACTTCAATTTATTACTTTTGTTCACTGTGAAAATACAGCCCACATATCCCATGTATATTTTTGTCTAGAGAAAGGCTTTAGAATCTGTCTTCTTTATATGTCCAAAAAAATTACAAAATAATGGCCATGGTGTCTATGAAGGGGTAACAAAAGCAGACTCTGTCCTAAGGGCTTTTCATACCTGTACATTGTTTTTCTTAAAACATCACTTCTGAAACTGTGACTTGAGAAACAACAATGCTCTATTCTTCAAAATAAAAGTATGATATTGAATGTAATGAAGTAGGTCTTCCTACAATCATTTACCAATCATGGCAGTCCCCTACCAGCATACCCAGGTCAACCTGATCTATGTAGTTACATTTAAACCCTTTATTCTTAGATGATTCTAGGTGTTATCAAATTTACAATTGTAACTTATCAGCACAACTCAAATATATAAAATAAACACATACAAAATAATGCATAAGACATACACATACAAAATAATAATCACACATACAATCACACCACACACACAAACACACAACTACAAAACCCCAGAAACTAAGGCTGCTTCTTCTTCTCTTTGTAGTAAAACTATTAAGTATAGAGAAACTGAATCCTATCATGTATATCTTTGAACAGTATGCTGCAGACCCGTTCTACTTCCAAAAATGTCATAAAGTACATTGAATGTGTCCTATTTGTTCTGATGGGGGTACAGGATATGGTAGAAACTTTATACTTTCTGTGATGCACTCACAGGGTTTGTTATAATGACATTCCCCCATCCTCTTATTCTGTCCTTATATCCTTTATTCCCTCCACACATGATTTGATGGACTCAACGGATCTTGTCCCTTTCAACTAGAATTTAAAAAGCAATGCTAGATTTGTGCATTAGATCTTGAGTGTTTTAAAATTAAACAATATTTTTTAACCTTCCATACAATTAACATCTCCCATGTTATAATGAAGATTATTCACTACTTAGTATAACCCACTATTATGTAGTGATTTGAGAAGGTGGCTCATGATGTTAAGATTTTTATCAACCTGAAATGACTGCATGTTTTTGTAGTTCCATCACTGAGGATCATAACACTCACTTGTAAAAATGACACACTCACAAGTCCTCCCCTGACACAAACAAGTGCACATGCATGCGCGCGTGCGTGTACGCGCGCGCGCGCACACACACACACACACACACAATGATAATAACTAGTAAAATTAGTTCAATCTTTTAAAATCTATTTTTGAATAAAGTCTCATTTTTTTATCCATGCATCCCCTTGTTCAAACTACTTTCTCCCTCCTGCCCCTCTCAATCACTCTCTTCTCCCCATCTCCTTATGTTTGAAGATTTCTGTCATCTTAAGGTTCCCACTCAAGAGTGTTAAATACCTCCTACATCTGTGTCCTGCCACTCAAGCCTCATGCAATCCAAACATCACCTTCCTGGCTTAAGCCTGACTAATTTTCTTCTTTCATTGAACCAACTTCATATTAGATGCTTAAAATTATGTTGCCTCATGAGTCTTTTTTGGGGAATAAAAATATGAAGATAATAGAAGAATGGCTGATCGATTGAAAACCCATCATTAAATATTCATTATTATGCATTTAATTTCTTAGGAGTATAAATTTAAATCCATATTGGAAATTGTGTGTAGCTCAGAAGTAATTTATCTCTTATAAAAATACATGGTATTTCAAGTTCTAAAATGTTCACAAGACATATTATCTCAGATTATACACATTCTTTTTATTCTTTGAGTTAGAGATTTCAAGTCTTTTTATTAAGTTTTATAAAGAAGTTTGTGTAAAATGTTCCTTTCTGTGGCTTATGAAATCATATTGCTCTTTCACTATACAAAGACATAGTGTTTGATTTAGAATCTAACTAATGACATCTGTCTCCTCTCTTATTAACTAAAGCACCCACTGGGAACCAGGTATGTTGATTCTCAGCTTCACATGAAGGTAATGTGAGAAGGCCCATTAGATCTCACAATTTCATACCTTGCTAAAAATTCAGTTGGGTCAAAGCAGAAATTCCATGTATAAACTAAAATCAGTGCAAATGTACATATCCCAGACTCCTTGTTTTTCTTTTTATGGGATATGTAAATCATGGGAAAACTGGCTAAAATATGCCCTCTTGGAGAGTCTAAGCTGTATCTATTTCCTTCAGCAAATTATCTGCCTTTAAATGTTTAATCCTATGTTTTATTCATTTTCCACATGCATGTCTATGTGTATGAATTATTCATTTTCCACATGCTTGTTCCTGTCCTACAGATGGATGTAAGAGGATACTTTGTGGAAGTCATTCTCTCCTATCTTATGAATTAAAAGGCTCTATGGCAAAACCCTTTTCCCACTAAGGTCTCTTGCTAGTTCATTTTATATTCAGGTAGAATGAGAGTTATTTATGTAATACCTTTCCTATAAGTAACACATATGATGATTGTCACACACAATGATATCAGTCATTTAGGGCTTCCATGGAAGGCCACAGAAAACTTATGGTGATAGAGGAACCTCTGAAAATAACAATCACTTTCTCTTCAATACTGCAATTTAGGAAGTTAACAACAAAAATGAAAAATTATGGTTGAAAAAGGCAAATATCAGGGAATTATGAAGTTCAAGACAGTTTCTGAAATCACTGCCAAGAAAGTCAGATCTTTTTTCTGACCCAGTTCTCTCTGAGTCATCTAATCTGTACATACACAGACCAATCATAAATAAAAATGATGTTTTTTTTTTTTCTGAGAGACTATTTGGAGAACTGTGCTAAGTATCAACACCTGTACTTTGCTTTGTTCCCCAATCAGCATTGTTCTCTTGTGACTTCAGAAAGCTGCCAGCCAATCAAATCCCCTTCTATAAAATAGCTAGTATTCAAACTCTGGTGAATGCAGACTTCTATTTCCCAGGCATTAAAAACCTTGTGATAGTTAAATTTTCATTTTTCTATTTCTGAACTTCAGAGGCCTTATGCCTCTGTCATGCGTACTGTCCAATAGGTATATAGTCTGTTTCTGGAGGACAGAATCATAGACCACAGGAACATGACTTCATTAGAATACTGACTTAGTTAGCCTCGTGACACAATCATTTATAAAGCACATATTTATATTGTGATTAATCCATAGGTAAAGTGCTTGCTAACCAAGAATAAGGACCTGTTTATGAATCCCCAGAAGCCACTTAAAGTGGTATTGATAGCAATTCTATTTTTAATGGCAGCTATCTTGTGATGAAGAAGGAGAATAAAAGAGACTCTGGAAGATCATGGGCCATCTATCCTGGCCACAACATCCTTTGTAAAACAAGTCAGAATGCAATGACTGATTTATATTCTTATCATATGTCTTCTACAAGTTACCATAACATGTGTATACCTTCACACACACAAACACACACACACACAAGAATCATCAACAGATGGTTATCAAATTCCTGCTTAAGTTTGGCATTAAAAAATAAGAAGGCCCTAACAAAACATATGCCCCACTTTTTAAATAACTTTGTTTCATCATTGCCTTTTTTTTTTAATGCTGACAAGTGTTTGGAATGAATACCTTTCTGCACAACAAAGACATCTCATCAACTCCATCAGTTGAGTTGACAGAACATTTGCTAACCACACTTTCATCACCTTGCCCAGTGTTAGGAAGACATTGATCACTTGTTTGTGTGGGCTGTCTCTGAAGACACTTGGAGCTGTAAGTCTCTTCACATTTAACCTGCCTTTCTTATGTTGCCAAATTCAACTTCTAAACTCTTGAATTGAAGTTTCTTTTGCTTTTATTCTTTTGTATTTTAAAAATAATCCTGTCAGCTGATGATAACTCCAGAATTTATCTTTAAAGATGTTGGAACAAAGCAAAAGGAATAATTTCCCCTATGTTTTCTTTTCTTGTGAATGTATGGAGAAAAAATTTGTCTTTATGAAATAGTTCTTTAAAAAGGTGGAAAAATCTGTATCTGTAGGCAGGAAACTTGTCAACAATTCTTCATTGAAAACATTTCGGTATGAAAATAAAAACATAAGATCTGTCTAATTTTCAGAAAGTAGTACATACCTCCTGAAAGGTAGATACCTTGGATATTCAGTACTAAATTTCCCTGGAGGCAATGGAGACAATTCCAATTCCTCTTTCTATATTGTATCTTCCCAGTTTGCCTTCAACTATTAAAATTGCAATCACAATCTGCATCCAAAAAATGTCAGTCATGGGACATTTGAGGCAGTGGAGTTGAGTGCTAGAATTCTTCTATGAGAAATATACATTCAGACAGTGAAAGCAACAGCCACCTGGTAAGTGACTGCATTATGTTGGAGAAAAGAAAAAGACATGTATTTCTCAAGTCTTGTGTTAGGAAAGAACAGAACCCTAACAGTCAGGGGGTGAAGAAGACAAGCAATAGAGAGAGAAAGGCTGGGAGTACATGAGGTGAGGTTAGAGAAGCCTAAGAATGTCTATCTGTGTAAAAGGAGAACTTGACAAAAATGTAAGCACCAATCCTACACTTAGAGAAGCTGACAGAGCTACACACCTGATAAACAAGGTTATATCATGTTAAATGCATGGGGGACAAAGCCTGAGGACACACAGGATGAGAATGGGAGAGAGGCAAACAGAGACCAGACAGATAGGACAGGAGAACAGACATTACAAATATAAATAAATAAATAGATAGACATAAGATAGATGATTGATAGATAGATGATAGATAGATAGATAAATAGATGATAGATAGATAGATGATAGGTAAATAAAGATTAAATAACTAATAGAACTAAACAAATTTATTCATCATGGTGAGAAGGTGAAAATTTTGGCAACTTAAGCAGGAAATTACGTACAAACCATAAAATATGTTTAGGAAAGAAACTTTGTTATCTGTCTCTACTGTGTTTCAAACATTGAGCCTTTTTACTTGGGTTAATAATACAAATCCCTATGCCTAAACAGCAACTAGCTAAGAACGAAGAAATCAAAGACAGAGTGCCTTGGAATATTTATAGTTTGAAGCCTAGGTTAAGATGTTTATTTCATTTAATTTTTTTATTAAATTTATTCTTTAACATTTTTCTACATGTATAATGCTTTAGGATTATCCTGTCTCTCATGCCTATCAACCCCTTTCTACCTGACAAGTCCTTTTCCATTTTTATGGGCTTCTGTTGTATTTGAGATCCAGTGTGTATATGTCCATCAACTGATGAATGTAAAATAAAGCACAGTACAAATCCACAATCTAAATTTTAATGAAAAAGAACATGGCTTGGGCTGTGCTGGCAAGAAGGGAAGGAAGTTACTGTTGGTCGTGTTTTGTCATTTTGTGTTTGGGCAATATTTTATTTTTGAAAAGTAAATTGATATGCATTTGAACATAAGTAGTTGGAATGGAAGAAATGAATGAAAGTCAAATATTTTAAACACTAATTGTCAAGAAAGTTTTGGCAGCAGAAGCAAAATCAGATCCAATGATAAGACTTTTATAATACAAGAGAAAACGATAACCTTGACTCATTTTGTTGAGTATTGCATATGTAGAATATTCCTCATAGAGGTTTTACCTATAGTTACCTATCTTTCTTTCTTGCTTGCTTGCCTGCTTACTTGCTTTTGACCCTTGAAGTTGTTTCTATCACAATTCCCTGGTGCATGGAATTTTGATATCTGTTGCAATTTTTTTCAGTTACTTCAAAGAGACCATTGTATTAGGACAGGGAGGTGGAATCTGTGGAGGTGTCTATGTGGGAGGGTGAACACATCTGAGAGAATATTTCCACATTATTGTGAGAAACAGAACCTACTTTCAAGTTAAACAGTGATGTGAAACTCATTGAGTTGTATTTGCAATTTAAAATAAGTTGACATTGGATAACTGCTTTCTACTCCATTAAAAAATGAAATGAATACTACTTACAAATCACAATCAGTTTATATCATCCCTCTTTCTCACTATACCTGTCTGTTCATCTCCAAAACCTCCACAAACTTATGTGAGGTCTTTTGCCTTGTTTATCTTTGTGATGAGGAGGTTCAGCTATGCTACTTCTTAAGTATCTTTCTATTTTTTCACAATGGCAGAGATCAGTGCTATTGCCTTGCACATGCTAAGCAAGGACTATACAATTCAGCTGTGTCCCCAGCTGCAACTTCCTATTTTTATTGATGTTTCGATTGTGGATAAAAAGGATTTGCAAAGGAATAATCGGTTTTCTCTCCTCTGTAAAACTGAAGTGCTGAATGATTTCCATCTCAGTGACTTCTTTCGAAAAAAATAAATTACTTTATGGCACATGAATATATTGAAGGTCAGCTTTCTCTGCTTGTCTGTCAGAAGAGTGTTCCAGGTTCTGCCATATATGGGCTATAATTCCTAAAGAGAGTGGAAGGCACCTATTAAGAGGCTCTGTCCCTAGGGAGGTAAGGGAGATGGAAAAAAAAAATCAATCTCCATCAGTGTAATGTAAAAGTGTGTGCATCTGCTTGATGGAGATAAGCATGGCCTTGTTTGATTAACAAAAGGTTAAACTGACACTTGTGAGACCATGAGAGTATATATGCTGTGAGTCTGAGGCCAGCTTGGGCTATATTAGTGAAATCTAGGTCACTCTGGATTATCATGTGACTCTCTCTCTGCCTCTCTTTCTTTCTTCATGGTTTCTTACTCTTTAATGTCTTAAGTGAATATAAGTGAAACCAATCATTAACTCAAATTCCTAGAAAATCTCTGTTCTACAGTTCCTAAAGAATGTGACTTCTTAGAGATCTATAGAAACTGGTGACTTAAGGTTCACATCTCATCTAGTTCAGAATTGGTAGCTAGACTGTCTTTCAACATTGCTAAGAAACAGAAAAAATAATTTTTAATTTAACTTAAAACTCAATATTCTCTTCATTGTAAACTTGTCTTCATGCAAGATCTATATGTGTCAATAGTAGGTGTGTTAGAATTGGCTGTCATTAAATGCTCATTGCTATTGCTAGGCCTCCTTGGGTATTTTCATTTTTACACAGTGAGTTACAGTTCCTATCCATTTTCCTAATTCTCATCTTGATAACATTTTAATTTTCTTAAAATAGACATTTTCTGTAGCCATCCTTAAGTCATTAATTTTATAATCATGCCTTCCAAATTCTAAGTTGCTAGTAATTTCTTTTCCTGAGCAATGAAAGCCTCTTCCCCAGGAATAACTAGAATGAAGACAGTTAATATAGACTCCTGGGTTGGAACAAAAGGAAGAGCTATCCTGGCATGTGTGAGTGAGTCCCTGGTCATACCTAGCATCATTTCCTTACATTTCCTCACCTCTGTGTGTGTGTCTGTGTGTGTGTGTGTGTGTGTGTGTGTGTCTGTGTGTCTGTGTGTGTGTGTCCCATTTAATATTTCATTACATTTTTGTGGAATTTAGTTGGTCATTCTATAAACAAAACACCCATAACTATTACTAGATGTCATAATTGGTTGGTAGTTTTGTTTTAAATTAATATTTCTGTCAATTTGAATTTCAAATAGTAGACCCAGCTAGCTTCCTTGGAAAGCCAGTAGCTCTGTGACTGTGTCCTCAAACTTTAGGCCTCAGCACACAATGTGTCAGAAGATGTTTTGTAAGAAAAACAATCTAAAAATTTTTCTTTCTCAAATTAATCCTTTTAACAGATCTGTCCCAACCATTACCTTCATTCCCCTTTCCGTACGCCTAATTACTGGTTTTGAATCTAAATCAAGGAACTAGATGCTGTAATAATAAAAGGAGCAGGGCATGGAATCTTAAATGTGTGTGGAACATTAAGGAGATAGGATATCTTCTCTTAAAACTGCATCTTAAATCACACTATGCAGATAGCCATTTTGCTGTTGTATTCTATAATTTTTAGATTCTAGAACAATACTGCAAAGAAATATTTTGTGTATTTGTAGATCTCAATCTAGTAGACATCCCAAGCTTAATTGTAGTCAGGAGTGTATGATTCCCACTGTTCAATTGTTTTTTAAATTCCACAATGTTTGCATTAATGACAGAGTCACTAAAGAATCATAGTCTTGGGCTTTTTATACAAACATCAGCTGATATTTATTAAAATTCATGTCAATGTCATCACTCTTTTAATTGAACTGCTCCTGTTATTTTGAGTCTGTACAGGTTCCACTCTCTCTTGTCAATAGTGCCTGTTTGGACAGCCATAGAAAGACACTCTTAAACCAGAGGCAGCCAAAGTACTCCCCTGTACAACCAGCAGTATTTCCCTATTACTTCATTTGGATGCTGAAAAATGAAGTGGACACATTCTTTCCAGTAGTGATAGAGATGGTCAGCTATAGCATGGGTGTGGAAGCAATATTTTCTTCTTTTGTGGCAAGTGTTTAAGTTTGTGACACATTGTGGTTCCTTTAAATGGTTTAACCCAGATTTAGAATTCCGTGTTTGAGGGCTGGGGACACAGTTCAGACCAAAAAAGTGCTCTGGACCTGAGTTCAATTCCCAAAACTTATGAGAAAACTTGGATGTATGTGGCAGCCTGTCGTAAAGATACTTGTGCTGGGGAGAAAGACAGATTTCTAAGACTCTCTAACCAATTAACTTTTAGTGATGTCTAGGCCAATGAATGACCCTTATTTGCACAGCAAGATAAATGACCCTTGAGGAACCACACCCCAGGCTAATCTTTGATCTCCACACATACATCCAAATGAGGGAACATGCACCCCTGACACATTCCTACATAAATATAGTATTTGAAAACCACCTTTGGCACATGCAGGAATCCCTATTTGTTCTCATAATTGCATTAGAGAAGCCCACACTTGGCACCTGTTGAATGAAAGACTTGCAAAAAACCCCAATAAACTAAGTTATAGATGGATTAGCTATAGGTCTGCAGCTTGTGCTCTGAAGCCTCTAGAAGATCCACATTGAGACTACTTGAGAAAGCCTTTCTGGAGGGCATCCAGACCTGGGATTGTTGACACCCTCCTGGAGACACACACACTGCACCTATCCTGCTTGTTTGCTTATTACTCACTATGACTCACTCTGAGAAGAACAATGGCATTTTCTTTCTATATATTTTTGTTTGTTTGTTTAATCACATGGCAATAGAACAACATTGGCACCTTTTTTTTTTTTTTTTTTTTAAGCTGGGACTCAGTGCCAGAACCCTGAGGGGAAGCTAGGCTGTGTAAAGGTAAAACTTCCTCTACCAGCAGGGGGAGCTCTCACCCAATTGTTTTTCAGAGCAGCTCATCAATTTGAAGCTATCCTGGGGCTCAAGCTGACTAGCCTCTGCATGTGTGGCAGGGTGTGTCCTGAGCCTTATGCTATTTTTAAGGTGCTGAGGGACTAAGGAGAAAATAGCAAAATTTGAGTAGGAATGATATTGTCAACAAAAGAGAGGGAAATATCTTCCGGGAATTATTGGTTTACAAAGCTTCCTGAACTGTAAAATTTGAGTACAAGGCACACAAAGGGACCTAGGTGGATTAGTCCAGGAGTTTTTCCATAGCTGAGACTCTCTGGACAGCTAATATGTCTCCCACTGCTTTATTTTCAATTTCATTGCTGGTAGCTTAATTTTTTTTCCAACTCAAGCCTTGCATAAGTGCCAGAATCCAGTCTTTACAGCTTTGATTTTTTCTTTATCTTTGTTAATGCAAACTAAAAGAGAAACAAAGAGTGTTTCCAAAACAACTAATACATATTTTGACTTTTTGAACTTTTACAGGTCAGATCATAACTGGATTCACAGTAATCTGCAGTGGGCTGGAGTCAATATGTGAAGTGTTCCCTGGATTTTTCTTTCCTGAAGTCACCCCACCCAGGTCATGAAGAGCCCGAGAGAGTGTGTTGGTTATTTGTGGGGGTGCAGATGAGACAGTTTATGAGTCCACAACTTATCTTATTTGCCTCACCCATGAATACAAACGTTCTTCCATGAAGAGCCATGATTAATAAACAGGTAATAAGGAGTGGGTGAGTCTGGAGCCAAAAGAAAATAAAATTAATCAGACCTACTATCCAGACAAAATACACTCAGATATATGGAGTAATTTATGAGTGCTGCCCCTTCATGGACCTGGTGCTTTCTCATATTCTAACTCAATTTTAACACATAGAAATAGCCAGGGTCTGTGAAGGAATATACAAGGGAAGATGGAGTTCAGGCTTAATGTATCCCACAGTCAGGCTCATTCTAAGAGGGGTCATAGTGCCCTCTCCAAATAACCTCTCTCTTGGAGAGCACATAGAAAATATTAGAAAAGTAATGAGGGAAGGGAGAAAACTAGATATGTTGGTGCAGCTAACATATCATCTGGACATCCACTGTTTGGGGCATAGGACAAAAATGCACAAGTACAAATGGAAAAGAGATATGAAATGTAAATCCAAGCTATTTTAGACAATTAGGACTTCAAGAGGCTCTATGAAAGGAAAGCGTGGAAATTTAGGGATTAAGAAAAGAAGAATTGAATAGCTCCAAAAAAGACAAGAATTCAAAATGTATTTCCTTGCACTAAAAGCACCAAAGACAACCTGTTTGAGATATACTCATTTATCTGCCATCTTTATTACTTTACCTAAAATATTAGGAAGACAAGACCAAAAGTATATACAAAATTGTATTTGTGTGTGTGTGTGTGTGTGTGTGTTAAAGATAAAAGAGACAGAAATGAGGTTTTGTTTAAACAGGAGGCAAAAACAACACAGTAGGCAGGGGAAATTACATTACAATGTAAGGAGTATGGTTAGTGTTACTTGGAAGAAGTTCTCTCTGTTGTATATAAAACTCAGTAGCTAACTCTAAGCATCTGAATAATAAAATCTGATGCTAACTTAGGTGAAGCTCTGAAGGAGCTTTGCAGATGAAGTTAAAATGCCAAGAAGGTAACTCAAAAATAGAGTCCTTGAGTAAAGCAAAGTCAGATCACAGGTGCTACTGGCAAGCAGTGTTTTCTTAGGCTGGTTACATCAGCACCAAAGTAGAATTGCCGCAAAGGACCTGTTTCCTGTCTCAGGCCCTAGATGTATTAGCTGGGCAGTGAGAATTCAATTCTAGACTCTAGAAAAAGGAGTTTCCAATAGGAAGACTAAACATGGAAAGAGACAGATTTCTGGTGAGTACTCTCTAGCCTCATAAAACCTGACATGTGAGCTCAACTAAACAATCACAGACCTCTGATCCTGGTGCTGCAATCTATGGCATGCTGGTCACTTTTCCATATTGATGGGAACTTTCTTTTTATAATAGAAAAATGTAGTGTTGTTACAGAAATTAAATACAAGGCCAAAGAAAAAGAATAGGTCGAGACAAGTGAAGCAGCAGCTGGTTTTCCACAAAGACGCTCATAGTTTCTCTTTCAATTCCGTCCATGCCCACAGTTTAAGTCCAAAGGTCCTCTGAACATCCGAATCATCATTATGACTTTCTGGCAAAGCACTGTATTAGCATGAGCTACAACCTCACAATGGAAGGGGAGCAGTTACCCATTAGTTTACATTTTAGAGAAGTTTCCTCTATTAAATTCTCTCTTGGTTATAAATTCCAATAGAAGGGAAGCCTGAGTTCTTGTGACATTTCACCACTGCACTTTCCTAAAATTATATATTCTAAATAAAATTAGTACATTTTATTATTAAAACTTTAGGTAGATGGTAGGTATAATTTCCCCAAAAGCCTAACCGACTCCCACTGAGCAGATTCTGGCTTGTAAGAAAAAGTGTGACTCAACCTGTGGATGAACTGCTATTTTTCATTTTATCAAGTTTATATATGGTTGACATCAATTTAGAAGTTCAGTAAACAAGCAGCAGAAAGTTTGTTTTCTTTAGACAAATCTTGTTCTTCATAACATGCACTGACCCATGAATTAACTAGAATTTCAGTTTCAATCTGATTCTAAAAAGATTGTAATTATATTTGCTTGGAATTATTGTGAAATGACCTAATGTGATTAGAGGGTGGAGTAATGAGAACTCGTACTTTTTCTATCTCTCTCTGGGCTTGAAAGGCTGAATTTATAATAGATTTTTTAATAATGTTTTTATCTTTGTTCTAACAGGGACAACCTGCAGTTATGTTTAAGACTTCATAATAATAAATCAGCATATAAATGGTAAATAGTCTTTCTAGAAAACATAAGTAGATAGGTTTCTATTAGAAATATGCAATAATCATTTTCTTTAATGTGTAATAGTTACCACTAGCCTTCTGAGTAATCCCTCACAGATCTTCATGATTTAGGAGACCCTATGAGAAGTACTCCCATGCTCTAGAGTTTAGCCCTCTAAAACAAACATCCAGTCAACAAAACATCATCTCTTCATTGTCTTTGGTAGCTACTTGTCTGTTGTTTTGTTTTCAATTTTTATGAATGCATATTTTTTCCAGAACCTGCAGTTCTTTAATATTGACAGGTATGTTCATGGGCTCATTCACCTTTTCTGTATAAAGATTAGATGTCTGTCTGATTGTGATTTTATTCCTGGCAATGCATATCCTCATAATTCTAGATCTCAATATTAGAGTTATTGAGCCAGTAAAATAATACAAATATAATTTAGAATTTTACTTAGTTATTGTGTTTTAAAATACTATATATTGATTTTAAAACACTCATTTTGCTAGAGTGATACAAAGGTAATGAAAATGAATGAGACTTACATGGGTTTATGGTTCTATAATGTTAAAAAATACTGTATTATTATTGTGTAGAACATTTGGGTGATAGTAATTTTTTTTTTACAAAGACTTCCAGCTTACATTGAAAATTGTTTCAAATTCTGACTCAATCTTGCCAAAGTTTGCTAACATAGATAAAGGTATCATTGCTGGGAAACCTAATATTATGTCAGATCTTGCCTCCAGCAATTCACAAAAGCCCACGTTTAGCAAGTTTAGGACTTGGTTCAAGATTTCTATTCCATAGACATTGGCTTCATTTAATACTTTTGTATTGACATGTCAATGTGCTCAAGCCTGTGGTTTTACTGTCTTAACAAGTACAAAGAAAAATCTCAACTCAGTATTTATACGTTAAGAAAGACATGCAGGTGACCAGGCAAAAGTTACACCATGGAATGATAATTGAGAAATGTGACAAGCAGTGGAAGGAATTTTTATTATTGAGTAGACTATAGGCTGTCCACTATTACCCTAATGGGATATAAAACATAAAAATGTGATAATAAAATCACTGTAATTATTTGGCATATCAAAAAAGAAGAAAAGAAATAAAGAATGAATGAATGAACAAATGAGCGAACTAAAGAGGAGTGGGTAAGGGGAGACAGCATGTGCCTACTTGTAAAACTCACTTAACTAGTCTCGCCACTCAATAATCTACTATCTTTTTAGGAGGCTATTTTCTCAGTTTTTCATATTCAAATATCACACTCTTCCTTTCTCAACTCAGAAGTCTCAGGAATGCCAGACCTCTCTCCATGTAGGTAATTCTTCATATTCAGTAACTGTCCCATAGGTTGGATCTTAGCTAAATTTACTTTTTTACACTTTGTTTGTGAAAGATATAAGATACTATGCTGGAGACACCAGACCTAAAAGACTCTGATCCAAGAGGGGTACTTCTAGGTAACTTCCTCCTTAGCCTTCTACATGTGTGTCTATGGGACAGTTAAAAAAATGTGAATCCTCAGAGTCATTTGCAATGTGTCTAGGCTCTGTCATATAGAGCTAATGAATGCCCTGCTAGATTAAAGATCATCTACTTCTCTGTAGATATATTCTCAGTTCATTTCTGAAGCAGAATTGAAAGTTGAAACTGTAAGCCATAACTTGTGTATAAGCTGTACCACTTCATATCCCACCAATTTCACCTTCTTTTTGGTGCCCTTAGCCTCAACATTTACTTTCTAAACTCTGGTTGTACTTGGAGAGATGATTCAGCAATTAAGATACTGTTTGCTCATTAAAAGATCAGGATTAAATCTCTTGTATCAACATGGCATCCCATAATAGCCCATAACACCCCATAACACTAGTTCCAGGGTATCTAATGTCTTCTGTCTATTGGAAGTACTAGGCATACAAATGTTGCACAGAAGTATATGCAGGTAAACCACTCACACAAATAAATGAAAATAAGATTTTAAATAAAATCTAGAGCCTCATATATATATATTATACATACATATAAACAATAGTAAAAAGCAGTGACAATCTGAACTTTCAATGAGGACTTAAAAGATACAGAAATGTATTTTCCAGTCTTGGATTGGATACTATGTTGTATGCAGTAGGGCCTCTACATCAAGGTGACAGCCAAGGTATTTTGCAGAGGACAGAACTGTAGTTTGCAATAGAAAGACCTCATGTTTGCCCCACAGTTTGATATCACTCTTTTCTAAAGAGTACAGAGACAAGAGCAGGATAAATGGGCAACACTCTTGGCCTGGCTTTGATAGGAATTGCATGGGACACATGAAAGATTAGAAAATACAACCTATTCCCATGCCTAGAAGGGTAGCTACATAAGCTTAATGAGAACTGACCAATCTGCAACACAAATATTAGCTGCCATTTCCAACATTTTTTTCATTGCTTTTGCAGTGAGTTATGCTGTCTATTTGGGATTCTTACTCTTATGCACAAATGAAAACTGAACTAATGTGAGTAGTCATTCTCAATAATTCTCCTTTTCTTCCCTCCCAAGAGCAACATATATAAACCTCCTTTACAATCTGAAAAGCATAAAGGAGATGAATAGTGAACATAGAAAAAAAAAAGCAAATAAAAACTTACTGCTATAGTAAAATACCAACTGGGTATTTATGTGTATAATGTTCAATTTTCTGATGAATGTTATTACAATTAAAAATTGTATAAAATTTCTGATCACACTGTTTGCTAGAGGTCACATAAATATCTGTTTGTTTGCTTCAATGCCTGGAGTCTCCAGACAATTGGCACAATTTTTACTCCCTTTTCTCTGAGTCCAGAGATCATCTGTTAGTTGTTGAGAGCCAAGGAAATGTGGCAAAGACCCTCTTGTGAGTGTTCCTTCTCATATAGAATTGGTGAGCTGATATATTTATTAAGAAAAAATAATTTTACATTCTTTAATAGAGATAGTATTTCAAAGAGATTGTGACTAAAGTTTTCCATGTTTTTTCTTATCTATAATGTGATATTTTTCTCATGATTTAAACACATTTATCTTAGAGTGCTTACTTTTTATATATTTGTACAAATAAATGTGTTAAGTGTCATTAAATGTGACATTTAACCATGAAACTCATTTTAAATAAGTTTGGTATATAACACAATATCTAAAATATATGAATATAAAATAAATAGAATATAGCTCCAGATTTATCTCTCTAATCACAATACTAATTTCATTCATTGATAAAAATTCTGACAACAAGGAAACTACCTGAATTGGAAGGAGACTGGAGTAGGATCAGAAGAGACTGTAAAATTTGAAGAACACCATGGGAGAAGTGATATAAGGGGAAACCAGAAATGGATGGGAGTGCATCACACAGAGCTCTGGAGGTCACTGTGAGCTGAGACAAAAGGGTTTGTCCTGAAATTTCTAGATCAAAGGTCAGAAGACAGCCAGAGAGAGAGAGACAGAGACAGAGACAGGAGAGAATGGGGATTGTGCAAGAATGGAAGTTGAAACACACTGGATTTCACCACCTAAAGGTGTCATTTCTTTTTCTGCTACAAAGCTTCCATTGTTGATCACTGATTTATAGATAAAACAAATAATCTGACCATTGACTTGCAAATCAGATCCATCAACCCAGAGAATCTTTGCACAAAGCATATGGTTGATACATATGAAAAAGGCTTTGTCCACCAAGACACTGTTATATTTACCAAACCACCTTCCTCTCCTTTGACTCAAAAAAAAAAACTCAGTCTGTTCACCACTCTAAACACTCTAAGATAAACATGTGGTTAATTGCATGGATTGATTTGTGAAGTCAACACTCAAAGTCTCAACCATTTACAAAAGTAGTTAGGTATCTATGTATGAAATACCTGATATTGGAGTACAGGCAAGTATAGATTTGAGAGATAATCTGACAAGAGGCTCAATTTGTTTACTATTTGCCAATACAGGACTGACCTCTTTTGAATCTCCACTTTTCAGCAGCAGCTGAGGTCAGGTTTTTTAACTCTGTCTCCTTAATTTCCATAATCCTTTTCAGGAAGGTGGTAATATGTATTTAATAAAATAGTCTGAAATATAAGAGGACAGAACCCTCTCTCCAGCCTTTTGTGGTTTTGGTGGGTTTTGTTTTGTTTATCTTTGTTTTTGTTTTTTGAGAGAGGATCTGTATAACAGTTGTCTTCGCTGTCCTAGTGCTTGCTATGTAGACCAGGCTGAGCTCAAACTTATAAAAGATCCTCCCGCTTCCGACACTGCCTCACAAGTGCTGGGAACATATCAAAATACATAGATTAATAGAAATAGGTAGAGTTAAGTTATAAGAGCTAATTAGAAATGAGCCTGAGTCATAGGATAAACAATTTATAATTAATATAAGCCTCTGATTATTTATTTTGTAAGTGGCTGTAGGACCATGTATAGGAGAGATTTGTCCAGACATCAGGCTCGAAAAGATCAGAAAATTTCTGGCTACAAGAAAATTACGTTCTCGTGCATATTTTATTGAGAAGCCATTGAAAGATGTCCTACCTTGAAAGAACAATACTCAATTTCATTTGGAATGACAGGAAAGCCAGGATTGACAAAACAATTTTACTCAACAAAAGAACCTCAGGAGGTATCACCATCCCTGACTTCAAGTTATAATATAGAGATACAGTAATAAAAACAGCCTGGTACTGGCATAAAAACAGACTTGTGGATCAATGGAATAGAATTGAGGATCCAGACATTAACCCAAAAACCTATGAACACCTGATCTTTGACAAAGAGGCCCGAAATATTCAATGGAAAAAGATAGTATATTTAACAAATGATGTTGGCATAGCTGGATGGAAGTTTGTAGAAAAATGCAAATAGATCCAAGCCTGTCACCCTGCACAAAACTCAAATCCAAGTGGATCAAAGACCTCAACATAAACCCAGCCACTTTAAACTTGATAGAAAAGAAAGTGGGAAATACACTTCTATGAATTGGCAGAGGTGACCACTTCCTAAATATAACACCAGTGGCACAGACACTAAGACCAACAATCAATAGGTGGGATCTCCTGAAGCTAAGAAGCTTCTGTAAAGCCAAGGACACTGTCAATGGGACAAAATGACAGCCTACAGAATGGGAAAAGATTTTCCCCAACCCTACAAGTGATAGAGGACTGATCTCTAAGATATATAAAGAGCTCAAGAATCTAGAGCCCAAAACCTTGAATAACCCAATCAAAAAATGGGGTTTATATCTAAAAAGGGAATTCTCAGCAGAAGAATTACGAATGGCTGAAAGGCACTTGAAAAAGTGCTCATCATCTTTAGCCATCAGAGAAATGCAAATCAAAACAACTTTGAGATACCATCTGACACATGTTAGACTGGCTAAGATAAAAGGCAAAGATGACAGCCTATGCTGAAGAGGATGCAGAGCAAGGGGAACACTCCTCCATTGTTGGTGGGAGTGTAAGCTTGTTCAGCCACTTTGGAATGTAGTATGGCAGTTTCTTAGAAAATTGAGAATCAATCTCCCCAAAGACCCAGCAATACCACTTCTGGGTGTATACCCTAAAGATGCACAGTCACACTCCAAAGGCATTAGCTCAACTATGTTCATAGCAGTGTTATTTGTAATATCAAGAACCTGGAAACAACCTAGATGTCCCTCAACTGAAGAATGGATTAACAAACTGTGGTACATCTACACAATGGAGTACTACTCAGGAGTAAGAAAAAATGATATCCTAAAATTTGCAGGCAAATGGATGGATTTGGAGAATATCCTACAGAGTGAGATATCACAAACTCAGAAAGATAAGCAGGGGATGTTCTCACTCATTAGTGGTCTCTAAACAAACAAACAAGCAAACATGAAAAAAGCAAAGCATGCCCAAGCTGCAAACCACAACCACTGAACAGTTTGGGATCAGAAACATCCTGGACTGACACCTTGGATCCCACTCCCCCTAGAGGAACACCTGACTCAGTCTTGAGTGAGGGGGGAGAAAACTGCATGTGCCAGGAGTGGAGACTGAACTAAGCAATATTGGGGCAGTGGGACCTTGGGACTGCCTGCAGCCTGCCCAGAGATGGGATGGGGATTTGTGGAGAAGAAAGAATGACTTGATGCTAAGAATCCCATTATTATTCTTATGTTGGATGTGGGAACAGCTGAATGTTCACATGTTTGCATATTCACTCATGGAAACCAATATTCATGAGAATTGTGTTTTGAACTAATTTTTAGTATTTACATACCTCTTGCTGTGTTTGGGCTTTTAAAAACTATACTAGCCTTGTAAGATTCCTAGACTTGTCACAGCAGATGGAAATTCAAGGAATCAGTACCAATAAGTTCACTAGTTAAAAATAAATGCTACAAAAATAAATTATAACAAAATTGAATATTGTACATGATATAAAGACTGAAGTATCCAAACAAATTTTTGGCAACATTGTACAACTAGGAAATACCTCACTTTTCATTCTTAGTGAAACATTAGTCTATTGTGATAAAGGAAAAAGCTATTAGTCTAATATTACAGTTTAGATGAATTATTTGTCAAGTTCATATTATTTCCCATCATCAGCCAGCAGAGCTAGTGGTGTGTGTGAGATTATCTATCTAATTAACATGAGCAGTTATACTAATTGGATCACATAATATATTTCTCTGGTTAAAACTTCCTTTGAAAGTCAGGATCTAGGCTTTCAGTGAATATCCAGTATTGATATCTGAGAACTTCAGATGTCAGTGTTTATTCAAAGTGTTTTATTTATAAAGATTGTAGCAGTAAATATCCAGTATACTATGAGGGAACCAAAATGATCAAATTAAAGCTCAACTTCAAAAAATATACTATTGTATGAAAAATAAAACATAGCATAAATTTTATCACCTGAAATATTTAGAACTTAATGTTAATAAATCTATTAACACATACACATTTATACAGAAAAACATAAAATCTTAAAGCACAAGAATCATTCCTAGAGCCTTTGTGATAATGCTTATGTCTAACTAGAGATAAGTACAGGGAACAACAGTGTAAAAGAATGTGGAATTTTGGCTGTTTCTTGCAGTGCTTCACTTCAAACAGAAAAAAATATATACAAGGGAAATTCAGTCACATTACAGCCTTCTGAAAATAATGCAGGCTATATGACAATAAAATTAAATCTATAAAGCACATGTATGATACTTTTACTCACCACCTAAGCCATAGTCAAGAATTATGCTTTCAAAGATGAAAATAACCAAATTATTTCCTTTAAATGTCTCACATTCTTGTAACCAAGTATTTGTGTCCACATAATAAGTATACGTTCATTTTACTGATTTTTGTTAAATACAAAATAAAGAAGAAAAAAAAAGAGAATAAAAAAAAATAAGTATATGTTCTACCTTTAACATATACTTTATAATCTAAAAAAAAAATGAGGGAAAAATATCGATGACAACGCATCAAAACAATTTAACATAAAATACATATGAACCTTGAGGGCAGTTGATTCCTGAAGTGATGGTGAATTACCCCACACTGATCAATCTCTGGTGACAATTGAAATTACGTGATTTTCCTAATAAACATGTGAACAACTGAACCCTTTTTTGCTTGATACATGTTTTATCCTTAAACCTAAAGAAATGTGTGAATAGCAGATGGGGAGACCCAGTACATTGATGCTAGTTCAGGAAGAGGAAGGGACGGTAATTCACACACTGCCGTCTCAGTTACACAGCGTCCATCATACATGCCTGTGATTTGTCCCTATTTGCTCTCTGGAATACTTGCTATATTTAGACTGGTTCTCAAGGCAAGCTTGAAACTGTGGCTTTTGCCTTCATCTAGCAGTGTGCCATAGCCAAAGTCTGGAGACCTTTGTGAGAGATGTGTCATCTCTTGCCACTTCTTCAACAAAGTCTATGTCCAGAATGCTTTTTCTGTAATCACCAGAGGTAGTTATCAAGAGGAATAGCTTGGTCTGCTGTCTGGGTGAAAAGTAGTAGATTAATGTGTTGTTTTAAAGTATGTAATGTGCCCATAGGCTGAAGCAATTAGGAAATAAATCATTTTGTGGGGAAGGAGCAGAAGGAGATTCAGGAATGTTAGTGTGAGGGTAACAAAGCATGCAGGGATCTGATTAGTAAGTGAAGTGTTACAACCACCCTTATAAATCCCAGGTCTTGGGCGGGAGCTTTCAGTGCAAAGTGAATTGATTCATGAGTTCCCCCAAACTCTTGCTATGATCTAAATTGAATTGTTTATGATACACTACGACTTCCTTTAAGACTGATATTAGCTGTGCTGTCAAGAGACCTACTAAAAAACTGCTGTCTTTGAATTTGGATTGAGGGCACAATGCAAGTCCATGTTTGAAATTGGAATAGACTTTGAAAATAGATTTCTAAAAGAGAGTAAAAACATTTTCCAATCAAATTACGTAAGAAAAGCTTAAAATATTTTAAACTATTAGATGCTTCTAAAAAATTATAGACTTAAAAAAAAACAGAGTTGTGATAAAAAGTTATAATCTGAAACATCAAGATCAAGGGCAATACAATTATAATGTAAACCTTATTTTAGTCCTCTTGCAATAAAGGTGCATTATTTGAGCTACACATTACTGACATAACAGAGGCTTAAAAAAAAAAAAGACGCTGAATTTATCTAAAGAAGAACAAAAGGTCACTCGACACTTTCAATCCAAAAACCTTATATGAGTGAAGTGTAGGAGTGAAACAACTGGAAACAAAACCTGTCTGTAAAACATAAGCAAAGCCATAAAAATCATTTTCCATGCCACAATGTTCTATGTTGTGCAGTAAAACTGAGTGGAGTATTTTAAGTTATATGTTTTCTCAGGAGTGGAAACCAACACACTTTGTGTGCCTGTGCACTAAGTCTATTTGGAGTTTCGGTGTAACTGTTGGCCTCCTGTGGTACTTGCAGCATCTCACTAATGGTGACACTGAGAGATGGTGCCAATCTTCTACACAACTGGGTTCAGACACATCATTGTGTAATGATTTTTTTCAAGACCTGCTTTATTGAGGTTTTCAGGAAGAGCCCAAGGGTGGATCTCCTTGATTATTGCTTCTTTTTTTTTTTCTATTGTTAAAAAGCCAGCATGGGTACAATGTGGACATTTCTCCCCATGAGGCAAACACCAATTAAAATTAAGGCAGTTATGAATCTAGTCAAACTCTGGGTTCTTTTGTTTTCTTGTTTATTTCATTTGTTTTCTTAAAAAAAAAAAAACGAAGACAGAATTGATGTGTTCATGACAGATTGTACAGCAAGATCAACAATGGTGAGAGAATAGTTGGGCATCTGAAGGGTCAAGTTAGAGGGTCTACCACAGTTATGAAATGACTAGTTTCTCCTGGCTGTCAAAGATTTTACTATCTGTAAGAACATAGATGTATAAAAACTCACCTTCCCGTGTGTGTGTATGTGTGGTGGTAAATGAATATATGTGTGCAAGAGCACAGCCATAGGGCAAAGGATGTGGTCAAGTGTTTTCGTGCTATCATTCTGTACCTTATTGCCTTGAAATAAAAATTTTCACTCTATCTGTATATGGCTTGTGCCCAACAAACTTCAATAGTCTGCCTGTCCCACCCTCCATAGCATTGGGGTCACCAGTGAACATGATCACACTTAGCTTTCTACATCGGAGCTGGAAATTTGAACTCATGGCTTCATGCTTCTGTGGCAAATGTTCTTACCTGTTGAGCAGTCTCACCAGCAAACATTAGCCTGTTGTCTGCACTGTGTGAGCACACTAAGAATGTGCACTTGTGTTTACTCACTTGTGTTACTAACACTTTCCACTGTGTGGATGTGTGAGGTCCCTCATGGGTGGTGATTGGTGTGAAACAAAGATCAAATGTCCTTCTTTAACTTAGAATTACTCATTGAGCAGAACAGTCTTTTCCTGGTATCCATTCATTGTTCATATGGCTGAATTTACTGTTTCTTCTTCTCTGCCTTCTTCTCTTCTTCCTCCTCCTCTTTCTTCTTCTCCTTCTTATTCTTTTTTGGTTATTACAAATAGCACAGAACCTAGAACTTAAAGCATCGAATGGACTCCATGTTATTATCCTCTAGTGGCTGATTTTTATCACCTAAGGCAGGATTTTACTTTTCTTGTTAGCACAGAAAAATTGAACACTTTGTACCAAAATATATTTATTTCTGAGATTTCTGGAAGAACTTAGGCAATGAAAATTAACATGTTAAAAGGCGAAACTAAAACATAGGATATTAACTCCAATAATTGTAATGACAGTTCTGTCTTGTAGTATGTCATGAGTATTTTAGTAAAATAATGTTTTTTTAGGAAGTACAAGAATAGGTTAAATATGCCTTTCAGAACCTATCTGATTTCCTCAAAATATAAGCTGTTTTTTTATCTGTATATGTTTATTAAAATAATGATCAACCATTCTAATAGTATTTTAAAGCCATCATTATTTGGACAGTAACACAATGCTTTGATAAGGGGTGTACTTAGTAAAAATGTTAATGAATCTTGACTTTAATATCTGGTTTGGTTAAAATATAAACTAAATGACAATAGAGCATATTATGCATTATATTTCAATCATTCAAAGAGCACATCTCCTCTCCCTTTAAATTTTAGGCTACCTTTTAAAGTATTAATCTCAGACTGAAAATATTATAATGTAATCATTGATTTACAAGTTCAAGTTTTGAGGATGTCTGAATGCTACAGGACATTCCACGCTGAGGAATTATGAAGTAAATTTGATGGTGTGGGTATTGGAGCTGATAGAACATTGGTTGTCTTAGACATTGCTGGCACTTAATTATACAGTCTGGCTCTTGCTTTTTCAAAAGATACCTTATGTTTCTGTCAAATATTAGTTGTCTGTATGTCATTTTCTAAATTTACAGATGGCCAAATTTTGATGGTTTATTTTGTATTGTTTTATTTCATCTTTAATTATGTGTATATATGTGTGTCAGAGAATGTGGGTTTGTCCCTGTAAATGCACTGTCTGCAGAATCCATAAGGTGTGGATTCTACAAACCTGGAGCTACAGGCAATTATGAACCACCAATAAGTGTGCTGAGAAACAAACTCCCCTTCTGAAAGAATAGCAAGTGCTATTAACACTGAAATGTCTCTCTTGCTCTCTCTTTTGTATTCTATTAACATCAGTCTAGTCTCCTTTACCTGAACATTTATGTCATATATTTTATTCCCCTGGAGCAGTTTTAACATTTTAGTGGATATTATGGAAGAATGCTTCAACTATTATATATCCTCAAAGTCCCTGGTATGTTTTTCTTAAATTTACAACTTGGTCATGGCCAGGTAAACGGCCAGAAATTTGAAACAGCCCACATGTATGTCAATGAATTAAAGGAGAAAGAAATTGTGGCACATTTATATGATGGAATATTACTCAGTTGCTAAAAATAAAATCATAAAGGTAATCAATGATGTAATTCAGACCCAAAGTACAAATATGACATGTATTCACTTATATGTAGATATTAGCTGTAAAGTCTTTGATAAGCAGGCGACAATATATATATATAACCACAGAGGTTACATACAGAGTAAGAGACTAGAGTGGAGGATTGGATCACCTCTGGATGCAGAAATAGAATAGATAGCTATAGATGAAAGGAGGGAACCTGAACAGGGGTTTCAACAGAGACAATAAGGAAGACTGAAGATAAAAGAGGGAGTTAGTAAAGAGATAGCTAGAAGTAAGGATCATTTGATGAGTAAGATGGAAACGTAATACAACAAAATATTCCGTGTGTGTGTGTGTGTGTGTGTGTGTGTGTGTGTGTGTGTGTGTGAAGGCAACCTAACTGAATTGACAAATAACAGAGAGGTAGACCCCAAGTGACATCACTTGTTACCAAATGCTACTATTCTGCCAAAGGAACATAGAAATAAAGAACTCCTAATGACATTTTACCGTACTCATAGATCAGTCCTTTATCCATCATTACTGAAGCTTCTTTATCTAGTAAATGGAAAACATACAGACCCATAACAGGACAATGTGCAAAGTGTGAAAGACCTTAAAACACTTAGTCTAGGCAGAATGTCCTCATCCATTTTCTCCATTCAGTAGAACACTTACTCCAGGCAGAATGTCCTCATCCATTTTCTCCATTCAGGGATTGTAAAAGTCAGAGGAGATGGAGAATACAAAGACAATAAGACTAACATAACTTAACACTGCAAGATGAGTGCACAAGTGAACTCAGAGAGAATGTGGGAACATGCACGTAGGCCTGATGGAGTCCAAGTGCTGAGAGAGTGGAAATAGCCTATATTCTTAACCGAGAAACTATCTCCAATAAATAACTTCATAAGTGAAGAACTATGTTTTCCCAAAAGCCCAGCAGTAGATGGCCAACACAAAACAAGAGGCACTTTTCACAAGTTCACTGTCATAATAGTTCTAAATTCTCTTCCTTCCTTTTTACTCACTTATTCTTTCCTTATTTTTTTACTGTTGTTGAAGAAATAGATCTTACTTGTCAATACACTTAAAATAGTTGAATATAAAATTGAACTGCATTCTACTTTTATCTGCTATATAAACTGAAGTTTTATTTTGAATATTTTCCAATCCATTTGGGTAAAAAAAAAGTTGCCTAATGTTTTATTGATTAGTTTAATGAAATTTCTATGATGATAGCTGCTCTTATAGAGGGTCAAGTTTGGATCTGTTGTCTATTACAATAAATTTGTTTTTAGAAGACAATCTTAGTCATAAGCTATAGATTGTGTTATTAGGAAGTAATATATAAAGTGTTTTCTAGAAAAATTAGCTCCTTTATTGCCTATCTACTTTTTAAGGAGGGGAAGGTTTCAATTTCAATATAGTGAAATTACATATAGCAAAATAACTATCAAGCAAGAATTAAAGTTATAATATATAGTCTATTTGATTTTAGCAAAATTAAAGAAAATATTCTATCATGTACTTTATCTTTACCTTTTATAATAACTAAGGAAAACTATACTTATAACTACCTAATCTTCAAATACATCCAAGACCACAGAAGGATATAATGTTACCCAAGTAAACAGGAAGTGCAACTAACTTTCAAACATCTTGAAATGACAGAGATGACATCTGGCTGCCTGGACACTCACCCTATGTTGCTTTGTATGTTGGAGCATCCATCTGTAGCCTACAGGCTTATCTACTTTCAAATTTTCACTGATCACAAAGTCTTTGGTAAGGTTTGAGTGCTTATGAATTTCAGCTTCATAATCAATTGGACTATTTCAGTTAAACTTAAAAAATAAATTGTGTGAAAATAAAAATTTTGAGGGTGTTGAGTATTATTTTTGTCCTCTGCATAGAAAATTAATTATAAGGAGTTGATCTATAAAAAGGGAAGTGTAAAATCACTTATTTATAGAATCAGAACAAAAGTACCTTAGATATTTATCACATATCTAATTTGCAAGTACATCACACTCAAATAGCCAGCAGGTTTTTATTTGTCCAACTACAGAACAGGTATGAATCTGACTCTTGGAGACTGTCTTCTTTTATTCAGCTCTTTGAAGTTCTAAGAAAGCAATTTTCTTGTTTTTCTTACAAATCTATTACTTTATGTTCAAAGATTTTTCTGACTGGGTTTGAAGAGAGAGCAAATACATTTACTATGAAAGTGATTAAATTAAAAACTCAAACTCCTTTTATTTCCAAAATTTCTGGTCTGAGGTTCTAGAATAGCTTTTGCCAGTCATAGACTTTTACAATTATAAAGAGAATTGCCTATTGGTTTGGCAGTTGTTTGGTTAACAAATTCCTTCTATATACACGAGGACCACTGGTAAGTGCTAAAATCTCAGCTGCTTGCTCCAATTTTCAAAGCATTTTAAGCTTTGAAAGGCAGAAAGGAAATGTGGATCTTTCCTCCAAGTTTATAGTCCTGGGAATGAATCTATTCTGCTTTGATGTGGGATATCTTTCTTTATACTGTGAATATTTGTTCCTAATATTGGTTAATAAAGGAACTGTTTGGGCTATAGTACGACAGATAATTGCCCAGCTGGAAATCGAAGAGAGATAGAGGAAGAAGAGAGGTGGGGTCACAGCAGGATGTAGTATAGACCACAAGTAGGCCAGGAGCCACATGGTGATATATTGATTAATAAAAATGGGTTCAGTTAAATTGTAAAATCTAGTTAGTAATGAGCCTGAGCTACAGGTCGATCAGTGTGTAATTAATATGAGCCTCTGAGTAGTTATTTTCTAAGTGGCTGCAGGACCTCAGGTGAGAGATTTCTCCAAACTACAGGCCTGGCAAGACAGAGAAAAGAACTTCCATCTATACTGCTTTCTGTTCAGCAATAAACAAAAGTAATATTTTTAAAAAATATGAATATGTACATATTAAAAAATCAACATGTATAGAGGGATAGATAATATAGATATTCATATATTCTATTCAGTAAAAACTGCATGATGGAGTGAAAAACATATGGTATAAAGACACATTTCCAGACCCAAGTCTGTTCATCTAATGAATTTTTATATAGTTATAGTAACTATATACATGTGGGATTATTTTATTCACACATTTCCTGCAATAAAATTTATAAATACTTTATAATAAACCATGTTTCATGGAAACATTCAAGGAAAGTTCTAAAGATGATTTTATGTAGACTGAGAAATGGAAAAGATGTCCATGCATCAAGATCTGTAGATTTCATGAGTAGCAAGATTAAGGCTTCTGTGTCCACAATAAGGAAGCTGTGCCTTAGAACTTTGATTGCTCATATGTGAAGCTATATTTACAGTGGAAGTCCTAAGTCAGAAATTTCCCTGAGTGAGAACTAGGCTGAGGAAGGAATTATACTAAGGAAAGCCTTAGAATTATTAGCTTCAAGGCAGGCAGTGACCATATAAGTAAGGTCAGGGAAGAGAAGACAATGGAATGCAGAGAATTCAACATGACTAATATACACGTATAAAGTGCAAGAAGAGAACTATTCCATGTGCCATAATAGCATTCCCTATGTACCCTGAACATGGTTAGGACACAGATTCCAATTGAGAGCTTACTAATTTGTTTTTTTTTCCTTGTATTCAGTGAAGCTGTTTGCTCAAAACTTTCTGGAAATATTGTATTCTAAAAACACAGTTTCCTATTTTCTTGTAGTTAGGATCTTCGTGGCTCAATTTATAAGCCTATACAATGCCATTTATGTCAAAGAAACAGGCTTGATACCTTGATGAAGTCTTTTGTCTCATTGTGTCTGCATTTTGTTGAGTTTATAACTTCTTAGGAATGCACACATTTATTTAAAAAGGAAGTATATCCTTAGAATTTAGTGTTAAAGTACACATCCAGAGTAAGCTACTTATACTTTGGTTATGTCACTGTCAACACTTTAGATATTTTTGTATGCTAATTTTAAATTTATGTTAACATTAACAACTATTTGTACTTTTCTATTCTCTGGGGGAAAAGATGTATAAACACAGAATATTTGAAGAACAGTCCTTAGCAAGGCTGAGGTTATCCTCCAAGTTCCTGATTAGTTGAGTATTTTTACACAAACTATTTTTCCATCTCTGTGAAGCGATGACGGAGAACTCATCACCAGTTCCCACTATAATCTGAACCATTCTCACTCCATTTTCTAGAGAAGACATACAAATTTTCTTAAGCTCAAGCTGTGCCCTGCCCTGAAATTCTCTGAAGCATAGCATAGATATTTCAGGTTGTGTCTTGTTTTTAGTGACTCCATTCTTACTAGAGCTGCATGTCAATTTTAAGTGTGAATGCTGAGGCAGAATTACTATAAATCCCATTTGCTCAAATGAACAGTTACCATTTATCCATCTGTTTACCACAAACCCTGAGACAAGCTGATAATTTATACATAAAAATTATTATCTTTAAACCTAACCACATTAGATTTAGATAACACATGAATGCATGGGAGCTTCAAATTCATATAAAAAAAGCTGCTGAACTTCAAAACATCATATTTACAAAGGAGGCTGTACTCTCATCTGAGAACATCTAATATGGGCACAGCTACATTCACTGGATTCTTGGTGACTATACCTAAATGTATCTCTAGGGCTTTCAGTTCAGCTCTGTATCACCCTGATATACATTGTCTCATAGCTCTAATCTGTCAGAGCTCTGGGTCATATACCAGCCCTTAAATTTAGCAGCTAGAGGCTTGGATTAAATTAATTTCTCAACTATTTGAACGAAATAACTCTCTTTACACTTATAAGAACTGTTTTTCCCTGTATCTAGTAAAGTTTTTTAGAACTCTCTGGCTGCTTCAGCCTTTGTTTCTTTCTTTTTTTTTATTTTGTATTTATCAAGAAAAACAGTAAATTGAATTTAAAATTCTGATAAGTTAACAATAACTATAAAGAAAATAAAAATCATAAGCATGACTTATCAAGGGTGATAATGCAAATAATTTGCTACACATAAAATTACTTGGTGTTCATTTTTCCCTCTGGATTTTTTTCTTTCTCATTTTTCTACTTTATTTATTTTGTATTTATCAAGAAAAAGAGTAAAATGAATTTAAAATGCTGATAAGTTAACAAAAACTATAAAGAAGATAAAAATCATAAGCAAGACTTATCAAGGGTGATAATGCAAGTAAGATTGCTACACATATATTTACTTTGTGTTCAGCTTTCCCTCTGAACTTTTTTTTCCATCCCTGTATACACTTACTCAAGGTCCCTTCCCCTTCCCACCACATCAGATCATTTTTTCTTCTCCACAACTCCTCATCCCCTACCTGGGCAGGGAGCGGAGAGTCCTATGGTCCCACTGACCCAATAATGCTTGGATCAGACTCCACTCCTGGCCAAATCCAGTTTTGTCACCCCTCCCTCAAGAGTGAGTCAGGTGTTCCTATAGCTGGAGTGAGGTCCAAAGGGTCAGTCCAGGGTGTTTCTGATCCCAAGCAGTTCAGGGGTTGTGGTTTGCAGCTTGGGCATGCTTGACTTTTTTTCTTGTTTGTTTGTTTAGAGACCACCAATGAGTGAGTACATCCCCTGCTTATCTTTCTGAGTTTGTGATACCTCGCTCAGGAGGATATTCTCCAAATCCATCCATTTGCCTGCAAATTTTAGGATATCATTTTTTCTTACTGCTGAGTAGTATTCCATTGTGTAGATGTACCACAGTTTGTTAATCCATTCTTCAGTTGAGGGACATTTAGGTTGTTTCCATGTTCTTGCTATTACAAATAATGCTGCTATGCACACAGTTGAGCTAATACCTTTGAAGTGTGAATGTGCCTCTTTAGGGTATACACCCAGAAGTGGTATTGCTGGGTCCTTGGGGAGATCGATTCTCAATTTTCTGAGAAACTGCCAATATTGCATTCCAAAGTGGTTGAACAAGCTTACACTCCCACCAACAATGGAGGAGTGTTCGCCTGCTCTGCATCCTTTCCAGCATAGGCTGTCCTCTGTGCCTTTTATCTTAGCAAATCTAACAGGTGTTAGGTGGTATCTCAAAATTGTTTTGATATGCATTTCTCGGATGGCTAAAGCTGATGAGCACTTTTTCAGGTGCCTTTCAGCCATTCGTAATTCCTCTGCTGAGATTTCCTTTTTTAGATCTGAACCCCATTTTTTGATTGGGTGATTCCAGGTTTTGAGCTCTAGATTATTGAGCTCTTCATATATCTTAGAGATCAGTCCTCTATCACTAGTAGGGTTGGTGAAAATCTTTTCCCATTCTGTAGACTGTCGTTTTGTCCTATTGACAATGTCCTTGGCTTTAC
Organism: Sigmodon hispidus; assembly: GCA_004025045.1. NCBI lineage: Eukaryota > Metazoa > Chordata > Mammalia > Rodentia > Cricetidae > Sigmodon > Sigmodon hispidus. Next base: position 39,444 of record PVIH01013164.1, read on the forward strand.
AGAAGCTTCTTAGCTTCAGGAGATCCCACCTATTGATTGTTGGTCTTAGTGTCTGTGCCACTGGTGTTATATTTAGGAAGTGGTCGCCTGTGCCAATTTGTAGAAGTGTATTTCTCACTTTCTTTTCTATCAAGTTCAAAGTGGCTGGGTTTATGTTGAAGTCTTTGATCCACTTGAATATGAGTTTTGTGCAGGGTGACAGGCTCAGATCTATTTGCATTTTTCTAAACACTTCCATCCAGCTATGCCAACACCATTTGTTAAATATACTATCTTTTTTCCATTGAATGTTTTGGGCCTCTTTGTCAAAGATCAGGTGTTCATAGATTTTTGGGTTAATGTTCAGACCTTCAGTTTGATTTCATTGATCCACAAGTCTGTTTTCTTGGCAGTACCAGGCTATTTTTATTACTGTAGCTCTATAGTATAACTTGAAGTCAGGGATAGTGATACCTCCTGAGGTTCTTTTGTTGAGTAAAATTGTTTTGGCAATCCTGGCCTTCCTGTTATTCCAAATGAAATTGAGTATTGTTCTTTCAAGGTCCAAAAAATATTCTTTTCGGATTTTGATAGGCAGTGCAATGAATCTGTAGATTGCCTTTGGTAGAATTGCCATTCTACTATGTTGATCCTACCTATCCAGGAACATGGGAGAGCTTTCCATTTTCTGATATCCTCTTCAATTTCTTTCTTCAGTGATTTAAAATTTTTGTCAAATAGGTCTGTTACTTCTTTGGTTATAGTTACTCCAAGGTATTTAATACTATTTGCTGCTATTATAAAGGGTAATATTTCCCTTACTTCTTTTTCAGCTCTTCTGTCATTAGTGTATAGAAGGGCTACTGATTTCTTTGAGTTAATCTTGTATCCTGCTACATTGCTGAAGGTGTTTATCAGCTGTAGCAGTTCCTTGAAAGAAATTTGTGGGTCACTTATGTATACAATCATATCATCTGCAAATAGAGATAGTTTCACTTCTTCTTTTCCAATTTGTATCCCCTTAAACTCTTTTTGTTCCCTTATTGCTTTAGCTAAAATTTCAAGAACTATATTGAATAGATAAGGGGAGAGAGGACATCCTTGTCGAGTTCCTGATTTTAGTGGGATTGCTTTGAGTTTTTCTCCATTAAGTTTGATACTGGCTGTAGGCTTCTTGTAAAATGCCTTTATTATATTTAGGTATTCTCCCTGTACTTCTGATCTCTCCAGGGCTTTAATCATAAAGGAGTGTTGGATTTTAACAAAGGCTTTTTCAGCATCTAAGGATATGATCATGTGGTTTTGTTCCTTTAGTTTGTTTATATGATGGATAACATTTACAGTTTTTCATATGTTAAACCAGCCCTGCATTTCTGTGATGAAGCCTACTTGGTCGTGGTGGATGATATCTTTTATACATTGTTGTATACAGTTTGTCAAAATTTTGTTGAGAATTTTCGCATCAATATTCATGAAGGAAATTGGTCTGTAATTCTCCTTCTTTGTTGTGTCTTTGAATGGCTTAGGTATTAGGGTAATTGTGGCCTCATAAAAGGAATTTGGCAATATTCCTTCAGTTTCTGCTGTGTGAAATATTTTGAGGAGTAACGGTAGTAATTCTTCTTTGAATGTCTGGTAGAATTCGGCACTGAAACCATCCTGACCAGTGCTTTTATTTTGGGGGAGGTTTTTAATGACAGCGTCAATTTCCTTAAGTATAAACTCCATCTATGGTGATTGATAATTTTGCAGGGTATAGTATTCTAGTTTGGCAGCCATGCTCTTTTAGCATCTGTATAACTTCTGACCAAGCCCTTCTAGCTTTCATCGTTTCCATTGAATAATCAGGTGTTATTCTGATGGGTCTGACTTTATATGTAAGCTGGCCCTTTTCCTTTGCAGCTTTTAAAATGTTTTCTTTGTTCTGTATGTTTTGTGGCTTGATTATAATGTGGCACGCTGACTTTTTTTGGGGGTCATATCTATTTGGTATTCTGGAAGCTTCTTGTATCTTAATAGGCATTTCCTTCTTCAGGTTAGGAAGTTTTCTTCTATGATTTTGTTGAAAATATTATTTGTGCCTTTGAGCTGGTATTCTTCTCCTTCTTCTATTCCTATTATTCTCAAATTAGGTCTTTTCATGGTGTCCCAGATTTCCTGAACATTTTGAGTTATGGCCTTTTTAGTTTACTATTTTCTTTGACTGATATATCTATTTGAGCTACTGAGTCTTCCACTTCAGAGATTCTATCTTCTATCTCTTGAACTCTGTTATGCTTGTATCTGTAGTTCCAGCTTTTTTCTTCAGATTTTCTATTTCCATCTTTGTCTCATTTTGTGCCTTTTTTGTTGCTTCTATTTCAGCTTTTAGTTCCTGGCATGTTTCTTTCATAGATTTGTTCACCTCTTCCAATTTTTTGTTTGTATTTTCTTCTATTTCTTTAAGGCTATTTCTCATATCTTCTTTGAGAGCTTCAATGATCATCAAAAAGGAATTTTTGGTGTTGCTTCCTTTTGTTTCCTCTTCATTGCTCAGTTCAGGTCTTGTATTTGTATGATCACCACTTTCTTCTGGAGTTACCTTGTTGTTCTATATATTATTATGTAAGTTTTTGCACTGGCGTCTGCCCACGGCTTTAGTGGTTCACGATTAAGTGGCTGCTGGTCAGTTGTGGCACTCAGGCTTGTGTGCCTCCTGTGACCTCTGATGAAAATGTCTGCTCAATCACTTCTTCTGCACTGTGCAGGGGACTGAATTTCAAGACTTCAATCTTTCTCTGACCAATTGGAGGCGAGGTGGAGGCCATGCAAACTCCCTCAGCAGCAGCTGGGGGGACTGTGACGGGCAGAGTTTATCTCTTCCTGCTCCAGAGAGTGCTGGGACAAGCTCTGCAGACAGCACCAGGTCCAGGAACTGGAACCAGAATGGATGGGAGTTCAAGTCTCTTCTCCCTGGCAGGGATACTGGAGCTGGGGCCTGCTGACCCCTCCTCACCTCTGGGCAGGGTCTGAGTCTGTCTTTCAGGCTCTCCAGTCCTTATCTGATTGCCCAGTTGGAGGTGGGTAGCCCTGGGAATTCCCTCAGCAGCAGCTTCAAGGACTTTGACAGGCAGAGTTTATCTCTGACTGCTCCATAGTGCACTGGGACACTCTCTGCAGACAGTACCCAGTCCTGAAACCGGAACCACCCTTCAGTCTTTCTTTAGTTACTCTGCAGTGCTGTGAGACTAGGCTCTTTACACTGTAAAGGTTTTTCACTTGTGCTGTGAGACTAGGCTCTTTACCCTGTAAAGATTTTTCACTTGTATTGGTTTAATAAAATGCTGATTGGATAGAAGCAGAAAGTAGAAGCAAGACAAATAGATTAGGAGAATTCTGGGAAAAGAAAAGGCAGAGTAACAGATACTAGCCAAAAGCAGAGGAAAGAAGATGAGAATGCTGCACTGAAGAAAAGGGACCAAGCCACTTGGCTAAACATAAATAAAATCATGGGGTAATTTAGGCATAAAAGCTAGATAGCAATTTATTTGAACTAGTGGGCCATCAGTTACTATATTATTAAGCCTGTAAATAATTATTTTATAAGTGACTTTTGAATCAGAGTGGGATTGAGAAAATTTGTGTAGGACAGAGAAACTTCTGACTACACTGCAGCGATTGTAATCCCCCCCCCAATCTGGACATTTTTAACATGAACAATTATGATAGAGTAGAGCAAGACTTAGTGCATCAGGGCTGTAATCCTCACTACTCAGAAGATTAAATCAGTAGAATTGCATGTTCCAGTTATATAGTGACTAGAGTGAGATAAAAAATAACCCAGACAATTTATGAAGACTTGTTTCCAAGGAAATAGAAATAAGGGCTATGGATGTAGCTCAGTTGTAGAACACTCATCTAGCTTGTACAAGGTGTTTGATTGAATTTTCAAATTCTCAGGGATACAAAAGAAAGAGAATAAGACAGAAAGAGGGGGAGAGAAAGAGAAGGAAAAGAACGGGAGGGAAGGAAGAGGGAGAAGATAAAATGCATGTCACCTGTCTAAGGAGATGGTCACCTAGTATAACCAAATGTATCCTGTAATTATAGCCAAGAAACTGCTGTATCTTTTGAATCAGTTATTTGATAAACTATGACACCATGTATAGCTGTAGACCCTTTTGCCTATGTAGATGTCAGGTCTCTACTCACACTCCTGCTCTCAGGAAACTCCTCACCACTGTAAAATACGTAAATACATTAGAGAGAAATGAATGCATTTCAAATTGCGCAATTTTGAATCTGTCACATTAAGAAAGCATAGATCCAAACAAGAGTAGAGCAAAGAGAATAAAATGTACAAATAAAATGTGTTCATGAAAGGAAGTACTTTGTTGAAATTAGAGTCTATAGATCAAATTTGTGTATAACCATGGAAGTTGATCTCAAAATAAATATGTGGAGAAAAGAAACATGTTACATTTGATTTGATAATTCTGTTATAAGAAAACATTGGAGCAATGCTTTGAAAATTATACAAACCTTTAAACAAACAAATTAAATCAGGACTGGCAATGTACACTTTCAGAAAATCAAGTGAAATGAAAAGTAATACCCATCTGGACTGATGGTTATGTAACATACTTCAGATTATAGCCAGCCCCAAAAGCAAAACTGGCAGTATTTTTTTTTTAAGTTACCTTATAACTAATAACATGAAAGCCCCTCATTTTATAATACTCTGTATTTCAAAATTGTTTTCATTTTCACACTATATAAATTAACCTGAAAATGTATTAATATATGTTTGCTTTTTAAAAATAATAGGAACTAAGGATCAGTAAGATGGCTCAATGGGTAAAAGAACTTTTAGTTAATCCTAACCTGACTTGACTTTGGTTCCTGATTGCTACATGGTAGATGGAAAGATCTAACTCACAGAAATTGTCTTCTAACTTTTACACAAGCTATGCCATTTGTTTATTGACAAATAATCACATGCAGATCTTCACATACACAATAATAAACACATTCTAAAAATGATTAGGATTAAATAGTATGGCTCTCTTTATATGTCATCACTAGGCTACTAAGACACTTCTCCTCAAATCAATTTCTAAAGATTTAACTGCCGTGTGGTATACGGGATAGTCTTGGAATATGACAGGGCATGGAGTTTCCTTTGTTGCTAGTTGGTCTCCAATTGTGCTCAAGTGTAAATACAATTTCTACAGATTCTACTAAAGTATACAATTGCTCGTTCTTTAAAAATAATAAATAAATAAGATAAAAGCATCTCAGTTGTGTTTCCATGTGAACCTGAAAGATGGCTTTACCTTGTTGCTTGCCTGAGTCTGTGATACTCAGAGCCCTTCACTTCTTTTGGGGGGTGAGTAAATGCCTGGTCCTGTTTGTAAATACAAGGAACTTAATCATCAGTATGTATTTAGAATAAACAATGCCTTTGTATCTGCTACTTGGTTAATTACATTATAAAAACTTATAGAATATAGTGAGAAGTTTCTATTCTACCAAAGACTCTCATATACCTGGAAGGTACTTCACAATAACTTTCTCATAGGCTTAATATTAACCATAAATGCACAGCCAGTAAGTCAGGCTTATTACTACCTAGCTTTTATACTTAACCCAAAATTCTTACCTATGTTTAGCCATGTGACTTGGTACCTTTTTCTCAGTCTAGCATTCTCTTCTTTCTTCCTCTGCATCTGGCTGGCTACTGCCTCTTTGCTGTTCCTCTTTTCAGAATTCTCTTGGTCTGGTTGCCTCGTGTATACTTCCTGCCTTAATAATGACCAATTAGTGTTTTATTAAACCAATATCAGTGACAAATCTTTATAGAGCATTATTCCACAAAAGTGGAGTTTGCTTAGAGATACCCAGTGTGAACTTACTGGTAATCCTTCTAAAATGAAATTAAATTACAAAGGAAAATGGCATCACTCTATAACCATGAGCAGAGAATGACTTTTCATAAAGCAGTAGGATGCCTTTCTTTCTATGTCTTATCCTCAGGTCTACACTACAAAAACAACAATATCACCACCTCGGATGCAACAAATGTTTAGTGGGGTTTCAAATGTTGAGGTCCTGCATTGCAGTTTCAGTGTTTAGAATGTAAAACTTGGGTCCATGGTTTCTACCCAGCCCTTTCTCCTGTGCTTTCTCAGTTCTTCCCTCTTCTCTATCTAAGGATCTACCGTTTGTTCCATGTTCATGCTGTAGAATAACATCTTATTGAAGAAGTAATTAGGGCCTAGGTAGTCTATAAAATATAACAAACTTTTCAGTTTCTTTGTGTCCAAGAATTACTCTGAAACATTCTGTACCAAGGTCAGCACTGTAAAGTCTCCTGAAACACCTAAGCAGACCATATACTGTCATGATTACTTGACTGCTTTGTACTCCACTCACATAAACCTCTGGAGTTCATTTTTTTTTATTTATATACCTCACATTTCTTTGCATGAACATTTTGCATTGTCTCATTGCTCTCTTCAAGTCCCGGAAATCATCACCAATTCTTCTGCTACTGATTGCTGATAAAAGGATGCTAAACCCAATCTTTTTCCTCCATCTTCTATTTCCTCTCTTGTTTCTGTAGAATTTGTCATTTTATGATGTGTATTAGAACACACATCTGATTTTGAGAGACACATTTATTTTCAACTTTTTTGTCCTTCATAATCTACACTACTTGCTAAATTTATGCCCCGCAAAATGTGTTTATAATACCAGATGACCAAAGCACATGACTTGGGCACCCAATGAGTTTCTGTCACATTTAATCTGTGTCATTTAAAATGAAGCTATATATGTTAGCTCAACTAAATTGATTTTCATGCATGCTTACGATGAGTAATTTACCATATTTCTTCTATATTAAACATAAATATAAAAAAATTTAAACAAAGATCAATGTATGGAACTTTCAAATCATCTGCCAAATGATTATTATGAGTGCCTAATTGGCTTTTGGGAAAGTGAAAACAGAAGCCAGAAATATGAAAATAAAGACCTAGAGTTAACATATTCTGCTTGTCCTGGGGTTTCTCCACATGAACTGACATTACCAGCTTGTCTACTCCAAGTGCAAATTAATTTAGATTACAATTGACATTTAGGTTTGGAGAGGGAAAGAAGAAATCAATGGTATGTGAACACTGAAACCATAAACAGTAACAAGTGGAAATCCCAAACCTCAAATGCTTTTGAAGCATGCTGTAAAATTCTACAGAAACATATGTGGGTATAAGAGACAAAATAATCATATGGAGTTAGTATGTGGGCCTGTATCCACTGGGAGCACTACAATTTTTTGTTGTTGTTATTTATATTTTAATTTTTGAATGTAATTTCTGGCATAACAAACTATAGTTTTATTAAGAAAAATGGGAAAAACATGCTTCTTTTGTTAGGATTAATAGTAAGGGAGAGCACAAAGCCCTTGAACTCCTCCACCAGGTTTTGCAAATGAATTTATCTCATTCACTAAAATCAAGAGTCCAGAAATCACTTCTAGCTTAAAATTGCATTTTTTTCCTGAAGATCAGTACACTGATTTGATGAATGTTCTCAAGTTAATCACCCATACAGGACTTCTTGAACACTGCTCTGACATTGAGTGCTGTCTCTGTAACTTAATGTTATAAAACCTGGAAGGCATATTTACAGCCTGGTCCAGATGGACCAAAACAAAGTACAATTATTCCTTCAAAAGCCGACCTTTGCATACAGATTAAAATGGACTGCTTCCAAGACTCAAATGGAGAAATGAACTCAGTCCTCCAATTGTGGTGCATTCATTACAGCCCTGTTGGACTCGGTGGTGGACAGTACTAATTAGTGGCATGTCTATGTTAAAAGTTGGACTCAGAGCCGGCTTCGCCAAGCAGCAGTGGAAAGAACTGTTATGAAGCTAATTACAACTATCAGAGATGGTGCTATTTTAAACAGGCTGTGAATTAAGTGTCATCATAGATGCAAAGGAGAATTCTTTCTTGCCTGAACATTCCCATGCACAGCCAGGAAATGTGTATGACCATTTCTAGACAGATATTATTCTGTTTTGTTCATTTAAAGAAACATTTTCATTTTTATTTTCAGTAGGACACTTGCATAGAGTAAAATAGAATTTATTTTCTTCTTTTCACAATTTCAAAATGAGCAGTGGTATAAACATGTGATATGATATACTAACACTAAAAACTCATTTGTTCTTATTTTCACATATTTAAAGATTATATGTTGTTCTAGAACTTCACTATTTCTTCCACATATTTACATATTTTAATGTTAAGTATTGTTTCTTGTTTCAATGCCTTGACTTTCTATCAGCTTTGAACTATTTATAAATAACAAAGATACTAGCTCAGCCTGCTCATCAGAGAGACAATATCCCTGTATTTGTGAAGGAGAAACTCGCTGAGAGGGGATAACTCAAAATATCAAAAACTGATTCCTCAGAAGTTATATAAAATAACTATACTTTATACACAAACATGTGCTGCATGTAATCTCAGCTTTGGGGAAGCAAAAGAAAGAGGCCCCTGGAGTTTGCTGAGCAGATAGTCCAATCTAATGAAAACTCAAGCTTCTACTAAGAGATCTTACCTCAAAAATCAAAAGTGAATAACTTTTGAGAAATGACACTAAAGTTGACATTTGACCTCTACATGCACACATATGCACATGCACAATCATACATCCATATATACAGAGACATGTATGTGTAAATGAATACATATAAGTAAATAAAACATTGTTGCTATTTTTCATTCATTCACAGCATCTCAGTGTTGTAAGTTCATATATTTTTATCTCAGAATATTTACTGCATAAAACATTTGTACCTAAAGCATAAAATGAGTAGGTAGCACAGTTACTATAGGGAATCACTAAATATCTGTCAAGCATGCCAGAAGATCTGGTAGCATGAATGGTGATCTGGTTTGAAGTTGGTAGACACTTTTTTAATCTCAGTTTATGAGAGTGCAGATGTGAAGTGTTTGTGTTTCAGTGATAATGTGTCTACCTTTTTTTTTTTTTTTTTTTTTTTTTTTTTATAAAATCACCATTCATGCTACAGAGTTAAGTTAGCCAAAAAGATGAAGAATGTATTCAGGAAGGAATTAAAAGAGCTGTTACATAGCATGAAGATTCAATGTAAGAGATAGACAGAGAACAACATCTTCTTGCGATGCAAGATCAGTTGATATCTTTTAATGGATGGCTTTGTATTTTATGGTTAAAAATCTTCTATTGTGGCATGGTGTTGTAAATGACTTCCAGCCTGGTTTTGGCTAGGGGTCTGATCTTGCCTGTGGCAGCTTTTATCTCCCCCCAAAATGATTCAGAAGCTTATGTTAATTTCATACTGTTTGGCTTATGTCTCAGGCACATTACTAGCTAGCACTTTCATCTCAATTCAACCCATTTCTAGTAATCTACCTGCCACATGGCCTGGCTCATAGCTCACCTGGGTTCCTTACATTGTTCTTCTTTAGAGGCTGGATGGAGACTGACTTAACTCTGCCCTTGTCTACCCATCTCTGATCTCCTGCCTATTGCTACTGTGCTCACCACAGACCAAAAGAGTTACTTTAATCATAGAATGATTTTCACTGCGTAGAGATGAACATTCCTACCACAGCATGGTTCTGTGCTTTCTCCATAGATATATTCCTTCCTGGTAAGGGGACGTATAATCAAAAGGTTCTGGCCCAGCCTAGCACTGAGGTCCTGACCTATAATCCCTTAGTCCCAAAGAATCACACAAAGGCTTATATTAATTACACACTGATTGTTCTATGACTCAGACTTATTACATGCTAACTCTCATACCTTACGCCAACCCATATTTCTATTTATGTTTAGCCATGTGGCCTGATAACAGTCAGTGCAGCATTCTCATCTTGCTTCCTCTGTCTTTCACTGTGATCTGTTGCTTTTTTCTTCAGCTTCCAAGAATCATCCTAGTCTGGTTGTCCTGTCTTTACTTCCTATCTAGCTATTTGACCAATCAGCATTTTATTTAAACAATATTTATTTACAGTGACAAATATTGACAGTGCACAAGAGCATAGTCCAACAGCAGGTGTGAGCAACAAGAGCAGTGGAGAGCAAATACAGTGGTATCCTCTGTAGAACTTGCCTGCTCGTGTATCAACCTGGTCTATAGACTTGCTAAGCCCAAAGATAGTTCCAGCATATTCCACAAAAAAATTTTGAGTACCTGCTATGTACAAGATTCTCAAGAAATATTTTTCCCTTTTACTTCATTCTAGTTACTTTCAATTTTACCTTTTATTTATTTATTAACCTATGGTGTGTGTGTGTGTGTGTGTGTGTGTGTGTGTGTGTAAGAGTATGACTTACAGAAGTTAGTTACCATCTTATATTTTGTACATTCTGAAAAAGTGACATTCAGTCTAGGTAGTGGCAAAAATCCTCATCCACTGTACATCTAGCTGATCTTTTAAAAATTTCTTGACATCCAAAGAAATGCACAACATGGCCATGTTTAAGCTGAATTTAAAGGCAAAGCATTTTATTCATTTAAAATATTTTGTAAAGTCTTAACCAGGCACATTGATCCTTGAAAACACAGCTCATCTATATGACCCTTACAAAGGCACCTCCCAAAGCTAGTATACATGTAATTTACCAGATGTTATATTAAAAATAGAGTTGATACACTAGCATTAGAGCCTAGGATACTGTAATAATCTCTTGCTGGTTTTCTTAAAAAAAAAAAAAAATGAGTAGCAAGGGCTTAGAGAAGGCTGTGCACAACAGTTTTTTTTTTTTAAATATATGGAAGATATCAAATCTTAGTTCAGAGTCCATGTAATTTTTATGATATCTACTAGGTATCATAAAGGAAAAAGATCCTAGCTCTGTTTTTCCCAAACCAACTATTGCTTAATAAAGCATTAAACCTGGAGCACAGAAAGTGGAAGTGGCTTTCATACTGTCAGAGAGTAAGCAGTGTTTATTCTTAAAACCTGTTTGAAATGGCCTTGCTACTCAACCTCTTGTGGCTTTCTCATTTTTAGAGGTTGTTGTTTGAATCACAAAGAGGGGAGGTAACTATCCACCTCCCTATTGCAGTGATGGATGGCCTACAGGTCAGCTGCCTATCCATCTGCTGCTGTTATCTCAGATTATTCCCTTCTCTAAAGTAACTTGCTGTGGATGCTTGTGGATCATGGTATTAGCTTTTGCCCTCATTTGGTGGGAGGGAAACTTCCAGGAGATGTCTTAACCTCTTTTATTTTAGCTTTCAATTTTCTTAATCCTTCTCAGGGCCTCCCTCATTCTGAGATCTGAAAGAGCTTGGCCTCAGTGAGTGTAGCTTTTCTGATTAATCCACACTTGCCTTGTTAGCATATGCATGAGTCTCAGAAAGTGTGAAGATTCTGTCCACCCGGCAGGGAGCATTGCATCAGCTGCAGATCTCTTCCCCTGCTGTTCAGAGAGTAAAAAGTCCAAGTTCGTGGGTGTGTTTAGCCATTAGTGGATTTTACAATATGGAACAAAAAGGATGAAAACTCAATTGCCAGAATAATTTAAGAGCTCTTCGCACCACTTGAGCTAAATACCCCCATCTTGCAAGGGTAAGCTCTAAGGCAGTTAATTAAAACCCTCACCTTTCACTCCAAGATGGCATTGAATCCTACAATATTTTTTCTTCAAAGCAATTAATTCTAAGTGTTAGAGAGTGGGTAGTAGAAATCATATAATTCCCAGGTTTTCCTTCATTTTTTTCCTCTAGTTAAATAGATTTTTATGCTAAAAGAACTTGTCAGAATAATGATTTTAAGCAAAGTTTAGAATGTGCTTGTTAAATTAGGAGAAACCTTTACTAATCTGAATTATGAGGTTTCAGCCCTTTGTTTTCAATTTACTTCTAAAGTATGCAGCCACTGACAACTTACCTAGTAAGAGCTTACTGTTAGAAGATTTTTAAATATATTTTTATGAGTTTTAAATGTATTCTATATGTTCAGTGATCCTAACTCAGACTTTTCTAGTTGCCACTTTATGCAAACTATGTGAAGCTTGAGCTAAAATAAATCAAAAGCCTTCCATATTTTAACTTCAGTACAATCAATCTCTTGTCTCAACATTTTGCCTGTCAGTGGTGATACACTTACTCTTTAACCATAAGGTGCCATTCACTTCTAGAAATTCCTCTCCATACACTTCTTATCTCTGTTTCCAACATTACCAGATGCAAACTTTATTCCTAAGAAAAGATAAAACAGCCATAAAAATTGCAGTGTCAGAAAGTGTTCTTTGCAGAATATAGGGAGCCTTCAGTTTCATTGATTTACTTATTTAAAATAGATACATTTATCTTTGTGTATGCAAGCTTTTTATTTTTTTATATAATAGATTTTGATGTTTTTACCTCCATTAACTACTTCTAGATCTTTGTCCACCTCCATACCACTGTTGAAAAAAAACAAGCAAACCAAAACCCAAAAACAAAAACCATGACTATTTAAACAAAGAACACCAAGAGGACAGAAACAAAATGTCAAAATAGCCAACCAATCAAACAAAAAAAAAAAAAAAAAAAAAAACACTCAAAAAGCACACATGAAGAAATATGGAGTTTCACTTTGTGTTGGCCAACTACTCCTACGCACAATACCTGTCCTGCAGTGTTTAATATATTCCCTGACACATAATTGGAGAAAAATTATTTCACCTTTTTCTTTGGGTATCAATTGCAAGTAACTGTGGCATATGAGTGTTTGCCTGAATGTATGTATGTGCACTACTTACATGTCTGTGAATGCAGTGGCCAGAACAGCACTAGAACAACTCTTGGAGCTGGAATTCCAGAATGCTGTGAGATGTTATATGGACTCTCACACCCAATCCTGCTATTCTCTCTAAGAATGGTAAGTCCTCCCTACTGCAGAAATATCACTCCAGTTCCCTGTTTTACTTTATTGTGTCACTTTAGCAATCACATCAATATTTACATTAGCAAATTATATTAAAACTTGCACCAAGGTGTATTAAAAGCATGTGAAAGTCATGTATGTCTTGATGTAGAGTGCAGTTATACCCATAGGACATGCATTTATAATCTGCCACACAAAATACAAAGATTTTTCCAGGAATACCCCACATTAAAAACTCCACTATCATATGAGAACTGCTAGTTAAAAAAAAGGAACAATAGGCATATTGTTTAAACTTTGTTGCTTAGACGGAAGCATGCATCAGCAGGTTGAGGAGGCAGTTTGGAAAGGTTTGGCTAAGCAGTTGTGTAGTTGGAAATGAACTTATCAGTGCTTGATGTGTAGGGTGCCTCATTTCCAAAAAGTCCCAGAAGGCACCTGCCTACGCAGTTCCCATTGTCATCTTTAAAACAAAGACACCGAGCCACTTTAGATCAGCTCAACACCCATGTGTGGCTTTGGACCTATATTGTGAAACCAGAGACTTCTCAGCCTTAATTACTAGAATTAATATGATTTTCAAGACTTCAGGGGAAAGTCTTCATTCATCCTATAAAAATTGGGAAATCTCTTATACTATTCACCTGTCAGAATATACTTTGATGGTGAAGTGATAAAAGGCACAAAAGAATTTCTGTGTTTCTTTTCTTGTACTTAATGAAGTAGCACTGCTGGTAGATATACAATTATTATTGTTTATTAATATTTATTATTAGTACTATTTACATTCTTTTAAAAATGTTTTAAGTATATGGAATCTTCTAGTAGATTTCCCTCAAATACTATATTGCAAGGATTCTATTGTAATATTAATTACTACTTTTAATAATCAGTTTTTACTAAGAAGTTCTATATTTATATCATTTCTCTTACTCCCTGTTCTCATTCTAACTCTTTCCATGCTCCTCACTTTCTGTCAATGTCATGATCTTTTCTTCTTACTTTTCATGAACTCTTTTGAATTTTATCAGTAAAACATTTCAAAGCCTATTGTTAAGCTCATAAATATGTGGAACAAAATTAAATTGGGTGCTTTTTTTTCTGGTCTCTATGTCGAAGGTAGTTTACTAACATACCTCAGAGCTCACATATCTATAAGATATCTAAAACAAAGACTTCAGGGGAAAGTCTTCACTCCAAGTGGGAAACATCTTATAGCATTCACCTGGCAGAATTTACTGTGAGGATAAGAGAAAAAAAAATGATAGATTTTTTTTTTGTATTTCTTTTCTTATGCTCCAATACTTAATGAAGTAACACTGATGATAGACACAGATTTATTTTTAACATTCTGTCTAAATTTAAGCAACTTTCTTATTTTTTTTTGCGAGTTACACTGATACTTATTCTAATATTTTAGTAGTTACTTATCTTCTGCGTTTCAAGTACCTTCTTGGATACATGCAGAGGGGCAAATTTTAACCATTTTACAAATACTAGCTGCAAAAAATCCTTATTTTATTGTTTCATAGCAACACAAGGACATTGTGAGTATTCAGAACATATAGAATTGTTCTATAGAAGAAGATGAATCTTGAGACAAGCAAAAACATAATGACAGGCTCCAAGGAGGCAAAAACAGATAAAGCATTGTTGTTATTGTGTATTAAAGACATTTGAATGAAAGTAAGTAATGTACAAGACTGGAGAAACCTGCAGAAGTGCCAGGCAAGATACAATCGTAAGCAAATCACAATATCTTTACTTTCTCTTTCCTGGTAACTTTCAGACTCTTATCTCTCACCTCACTTTTTTTTTCATAAATAGAACCTTTAAAGTAGCAGCTTTTAGGGTAAATGTAAATGATATAATGGCTGCTGTGAATGAGCTGAGTGAAGCCTGCTTGTCTAAGCATTAAAGGTCCCTAGTGTTAGGATTCTGTTCTAGCTCTTGAAGCCACATCTGGCCAATGGCAATTGGCCTGCCCCCTCCCACCCCCTAACCTCTCAGAGTTCTGATGTCAAGCTCTATTTAAGAAGGATTCCCACTGCCTGACTCTTTCTTTTTCCTTCCCCCCTCCCCAACTCTGCTGAGAATGAGCTCCCAACCTCCTCCCCCTTCCCTTTCTCTTCTCCCCCCTCTCTGCTTCCTCTCTTTCTTCATAATAATAATGTCTTCCCACTTAGATCCAGTCTAAGTGTTTCCTGCTGTGCACCTTCCACAGGTGGTGGCCTCATCCATCACCATCTGCCAGCCATACTGGGTAAACATGATATCATATTATAACATAACTTTGGTACCCTATCATGACACAACACTTAATCTTTTGATTTCAAAGACATATTAGTGATAGGTCTTGAACAATAACCCTGGAAATATCTATAGTCCCTTTTCTATGAGAATTTCCAATGTCCAATACTCTTATGTATCTCCTCAGTAATAGAATCTACTAATTTTACAGCTATACACTCATTTTATTCTGAGTAAGGCATAGTGGCAATCCAAGCAATACAGTACATATTACACATATTTTTCATGGAAAGTTCATTAGACTTCAATGGGTAAAATAGAATATTTGGTTTTATATCTGGTACCTTGTTTTATTTATCTTGTGTTTTCACTGACGTTCAGTTTTTTAAAACCCTATAACTATAGAATGTCAATAACAAGGCAATTAATATTGTTCCTGAATGCAATTCTATCTGGAGGAAATTTAATTGTTCATTGTC
The DNA here is from genome assembly GCA_004025045.1 of Sigmodon hispidus. NCBI lineage: Eukaryota > Metazoa > Chordata > Mammalia > Rodentia > Cricetidae > Sigmodon > Sigmodon hispidus. Next base: position 55,072 of record PVIH01013164.1, read on the forward strand.
TTTGGATAGTAACTTATAAATTCTCTCCATCATTCTTAATTCTCTCTGAATCAGCTGTTGTTCAGATTTTTCATTGAGCCTGTGTAACAGTTTAAGGTATCTCTCATTTAATAAGTAGTCAAACAAATATTGATATATCTTCAATTTATACTTGTTTAACAGCCATAAATTTAGGGTAGAAATGTTAACTAATGAAGAGGTACTGCTGCACTATCCAGCCTGATGTCTTTATTCATCAGTGTAGAAACTGTAAATTTCCATACACATGTCCTGACCCTATGCTTTTATGCAGTAAAGGTAACATAACAAATAAGAAGCATCAATAAATAGTATGTGTTCCTGCACAGATAAAGCCCAACTGCAAATAGTAGCTCTTTAAAGTTCCTGGCCCTGTAACTCTAACATTGCCTCAGTAACATTGTTGCAATACCTTTGTCTAACTCAGAGCAAGCCAGCATTTCCTTTCTGACAGTCTCATTTCTTGGAAGACAACAAATCTCAATAAACTGAAATTAGATCTCAGATTTCAAAATCACACAATTGCTAAGTTTTAATTAACCATTAGAACCTAAAAATAAGTATCCAAAAGCAAAAAGCAGAGAGAGAGACAGAGACAGAGACAGACAGACAGACAGACAGACAGACAGACAGACAGACAGACAGACCTTCTGGCAGAATTTGTGGGGAAGAGAAGCTGGCACACTATTAAAATAAACAATCGTTTTATTCCTCTTGCTTCTGTGTAACCAGCACCGTGAGCTGGGCTACCATTATCTATTCTTTAAAAAAAAAAAAAAAAAAAAAAAAAACAATAGCAATTTACCATCAGTGTCTTCTTTCCACACCACACGACAGTGACTAGGCTGGAACACCCTCAGGTTTCCATCCAAGTCTTTTCTGAGATTAGGAAACAACACTTAATTACTGAGCTGTGGCCCCTCCTTGATGCATCATTGACTTCTGCTGGTGTGTTTTTTGATGGAGATTAGAGTAATTAAAAACAACTGTCAGGCACTCTATTTTGAAGCTGTAAAGTATGCCTGTTCTAACTAATAGGACCTTCCATGATCTAAGATGTTAAAAGACATATTCCTTGACTCGATTTTCCAAATAGATTTATAGTCTTCCTTATGCTCCCTAAAATTTATGCAAACAATTCCATCTTCAGGGAGCTCACAGCTTGTATGTAATTAGACAATATATTTTCCTCTGTGAATGTATTCTTTAAATTATTGCCCAATTCTTAGGTAATGATAGAAACAGTCTCAGCTATGACCATTCTATGCCAGAAACAAGGATTAGACAAATAATTTGAAAAACATGGGATTCAATATTAGTATCATATTGAGAAGCTTGCCTTTTAAAGTATAAATTTATACTTTAGAAGAAGTTATAATTCAAATACAGAATGTTGTTTACATATAAAGTAGCTAAAATCAAAGTTAGGGTTAAAAAATATTCACCACACACTAATTATTTTTACTATTGAGAATTTTTACAAACTAAAAAAAATCTAACAATCAATCTACATTACTTCACAAACTTTATATACTAGCATTTTTACATCTTCTTCATTACAAACTATTATTAAGAAAAAATTAAAGTTTACTTTTTTTAAACATTTTTTATATTCATTCTTTAGGAGTTTCACACCATGCACCCCTAATATATATAAAGCAAAAAATATAAAAGGAAAAAAGATAGTATCTTCAATTAACTGAGCTGGTATAACAGGGAAATGCAAATAGAACCATATCTCTCATTCTGCACAAAACTCAAGTCCAAGTGGATCAAAGACCGCATCATAAACTCAGCTACACTGAACTTGATAGAAACGAAAGTGGAAAATGCCTTTATAGAATATGAGCACAGGTGGCCACTTCCTAAATATAACATCAGTAGCACAGACACTAAGAACAACAATTAAATAAGTAGGACCTTCTGAAATTAAGAAGCTTCTGTAAGGCAAAGGACACAGTCAATAGGACAAAACAACAGCCCACAGAATGAGGAAAGATCTTCACCAACCCTACATGAGAAAGTGGACTGACCTTTAAAATATATAGAAAACTAAAAAAAACTAGAGGCCAAATACATAAACAATCCAATTAAAAAATAATGTTCAGAGATATAAAGGGAATTCTGCACTGTAGAATTACAAATGACTGACAGACACTTAAAGAATTGTTCACCATCTTTAGACATCAGAGAAATGCAGGTCAAAATTTGTGATACCATCTTATATTTGCCAGAATGGCTAAGATCAAAAACATAGATGACAACCTATGCTGGAGAGGATTCTGAGCTGGGGAACATTCCTCCATTGTTGGTGAGAGTGTAAACTTGTATAGCCACTTTGGAAAGCAATATCATCATTCCTCAGAAAACTGGGAATCAATCTCCCCAAGGATCCAGCAATACCACTATTGGGCATATACCCAAAGAATGCACATTTACACTCTAAAGGCATTAGCTCAACTATGTTTATAGCAGCAGCATTTGTAATAGCAAGAACCGGGAAACAAACTAAATGCTCCTCAACTTAAGAATGCATTAACAAATTGTTATACATTTATACAATATGGTACTACTCAGCAGAAATAAATAAATAAATAACATCCTAAAATTTGCAGACAAATGGATGGATCTAGAGAGTATCATCCTGAGTGAGGTAACACAGGCCCAAGAACATAGACATGGTAGGTACTTAGTCATAAGTTGATTTTAGAAAGCAAAGGATATTCTGGCTGCAAACCACAACCTCTGAGCAGCTTGGGATCAGAAGGAACTTGAGAAATCCCCAGGGATCCCTCTGGGAAGAGCAAATAGAGATTCTCTCCTAAGTAAATTGGAATCATAATGGGTAGCAATCAAGGAGAAGTGGGAATAAATCATGAGGGAAGCAGATGGTGGAGTAAGAGGAGCAACACTGAGGAAATAAAAAGAGATGGAGATCTTGATAGAGGGAGCCACTGTGAGGTTGGAAAGAGGTTGCGTGCTAGAGAAACCTCCAAGAACCCACAAGATATTCCTGGTTAGGACTCCAACCAACAGTTTAGAGGGTGCCTAAACAGGACTTGTCTTATAATCAAATGAATCACCACTCTATGTGTCATTATAGAACCTTCATCTAGCGATAAGTAGAGGCAGAGGCAGAGATCCATAGCTAAACAGCAGGTCCAGCTCCCAGTCTAGCTGAAGAGACAGAAGAGAGTGCATATGAACAATGGGATTATGATCATGAGCAGGAGACCCACAAGCTGGCTGACTGGAGCTTTTGGGAGGTCACTGAATCAGAAGCAACCATGCTGAGGAACTTCAAGGGAAAGAAACTAAACCTTCCAAATGTAGATGACTGTCAAATGGTGTGGGTACTTTGTGGAATCTCTAGGAGTAGGATCAGACTATGTTCCTGTGCTTGAACTGATGTCTTGGAGCCCATTCCCTACAGAGGATCACCTAATCAAGCCTTAATACTGAAATGAGGAAATGCGACCTATCTCAAATGGATACACCAGACTGAAGTGACCCACCTTGGGACTCCTTGCTCTCCTTGCAAAATGAGTGGAGGGATGGGCTGGGGGAAAGCTAAGAGAGGAATGGATGAAATGGGAGGAGGGAAGGGAGGGTGAGCAGGGGTATACATGGGAAAAAATCAACCTTTTATCTTGTTTTTATAAATATATATGTATATATATATGAAATACATATATTATTTGGTGGTTTTACATCAAACTCAGTTATCAGACCTTTCAGATTCATACCAACTCTTATGATCTCCCCACTGAGAGAAAAAAAAGTTAGTCAATTATGAAAATTCTAAAGATTTTGAGTGAAAGGCTAATGAGCCTCTATTTTAAGATTTTAGTCCATGGTTATAAATTTCCCTCTGAGATTTTAACAGAAGTTTATCCCTTCACAGACCCTATAATAAAACAAATGGCTGTTAGTATTTCTCTACAATGCAAGCAGAGTCAACTTCTGTAATCCCAGCACTCTGAAAGTTGGAGTGTCTTGCTCTTGACTTTGAAGCCAGTATCCAGTATTGGATACATATCCAAACCCTGTTTCACTAATTCAAAAAATGAATCAACTATACTATTACAAAAGATATCCAAACTCTGCTTGACTAGTGAATATTTATTTAGAATCTGATACAGAGTTAGTAATTGCATTTTAAGTAATTAAAAATACTTTTGTAAAAGTATTCATAAATTTTTAATAAGAATCTTTTTAATCATTATTTGATTACTATTTTATAAAAATTAGTTATTATTCAATCTAAATAATGCTAAGCAGACCTGAAATATTTGGCCTTTCAGAAAGCTAAATAGATCAATTTTGTTTTCTTTTTTATTTCTCTGTCTTTTTTTTTCTTAACTTTAAATGCATTTTCATCTAATGTAACATTCAAAGTGAAAGCACTGGAACATGCTATATTTATCAAGAAGTGTAAAAACAGGATGAGTGAATAGAGAAGAAAAGAAAGGAAGAAAAAGTAAGAATAGGTAGTGGAAAAAGGAAGCAGTGGGAAATGAAGCTTGAAGTAGAATCAAAGGCGGAGAGTAAAAGGAAAGAAAGAGAATGGAAGGAAGGAAGGAAGGAAGGAAGGAAGGAAAGAAGGAAGGAAGGAAAGAAGGAAGGAAGGAAGGAAGGAAGGAAAGAAG
>PVIH01013165.1:0-59728 GCA_004025045.1 Sigmodon hispidus
GGGCAGACAGGGAGGAGAGAGGGGAGGGGAGGAGGGAGGGATGGGCAGACGGAGGAGAGAGGGGAGGAGGGAGGGAGGGATGGGCAGGCAGATGAACAGAAGGAAATGGGAAGGAAGAAAAGCAAACAAGGATTTCACAAGTTCAAGATCTTAGGACCTCAGTCCAGTGTGGTCTTAGTACCCACTCAGCACCCCCTTCCCTGTCTAGCACCTCCCCTCTGTATCAGGAGAGCTGGCTGTTGATGACAAAATCTTCCTTTTGCTTTATTTTCCCATTTGACATTCCAAGGTTCTGCTGAGTCCCAGCCACAGGATGGTACCTGACCTATAAACTCTGTATTTGATGAATGAATGGGTGAATGAATGAAGGGTCTAAACCTCTATTTATGCTGCTCACGAAGGTGCTAACAGGGGTGTCTAGCCACACTGCCCTTGCTAGCCCTCCTCCTGTTCATTCCTGGGATCCAGCCCAGAACAGGGTGTGCGGATGAAGTGGAGACAGACCAGCTTGTCATTATAGCCAAGCTAATGAGCTGGGACTAAGAAACAATGCAAGAACTATGGGATGGAGGGCGAGGCTGAATACTCTTCCAGCCATGATTATTTAGAAGACTCTGAAATTGAGAGTGAGCTGGTTTCATTACTGGATAATGAGCCCGAATGCCAGAAGAAAGGGTTGGCTGGTTGGAAAAAGAAAAGTGTTTCTCACTCTCCTGCGTCAGACAGTAGCCAAGGAAATCAGATGTCTCAGAGGAGACAGGCTCCCAGCTCACAAGCCAATCTGATGCAGGTAATGAAGAGGTGAAAGGTCCAGATGGGCATCTCTACCTTTCTCCAAAGTGAAGCAGCTGCACCTCAGGCCAAGCGAGCCACTGCTGGGACCTCTGCAGGCAACTTGAAGTTCTTTGGAGATCTCTAGGCATGACCTTCTCAGCAGCCATGCAACCCGAGCATCTGTATCTTAGGTGTAGACAGAGGCTGGGAACCTCTGCCACCCTCTGGAGCCAACTCTATTGTCCTCAAAGGGCTTCTTCAACAAGGGGTGTGGTCCAAAGGAGGAGAGAGGAAGTAGGACCCATCCCAGTGTGTCACTGTCCTGCGTGGTTTATGAACACTCTCACAGGGGGAGCTATAATTTATGCACATGTGCTTGAACTTGGTTCCCAGATGATGGGGATGGTTGGGAGGTTGAGGTCTTTTTGACATGAGACCTAGATACCAGACACAGACAAGACAAATGGATATAACCAGCCGGGTTTCAGGGCAACCACCCTGATTTCTGGCCAGCATTATGTAACAAGCAGCTGTCACAATCTCCTATCAGCAGAGATCCATTCTGTGCCAGGCCCTTGATGAATGGACTACATTCCATCAAACCATGAACCCAAGCAGGTCCTTCCTCCCTCATGCTGCCTCTGCCCAATATTTTGTCTCAGCAATGAGGAAAGAAAATGCTACATGTGATCACTGGTTGTGGCCACTTAGAATAGGCAGAGCAATACAGCCTACCTGAACAGAGGATCATTTCTAGAATTAAAAAAAAAAAAAATGAGAATTTCAAATAAAAATGAGCATCCCAAGAATCATCTGGATTTTAATGACAAGTATCTTATTTAGCATAAGTATATCCCTGTAATAAGAGATTTCTGGCCCCATTTGGGCAAGAGGTTCAGACCTGCCCATGGCTGCTTTTCCCTCCCCAAAAAATGACTCAGACACTTATATTAATTTCATCCTGTTTGACCTATGGCTCAGGCATATTGCTAGCTAGCTCTTTCATCTTAATTCAACCCATTTCCATCAATCTATCTGGTCATGTGGCCCGGCCCGTGGCTCACCTGGGTTCTTTACATGGTTCTTCTTTAGGGGTTGGATCGAGTCTCTCTGACTCCACCCTCCTTCTTGTGTCTATTCTCTGATTCCTCCACCTACTTCTACAGTGCCTGACATGGGCCAAAACAGTTTCTTTATTTACAGAATGATAATCACAGCATAGAGACAGACAGACATTCTCACCTCACATTCCAATGGGACATACTAATGAAAAATGATTCACTGTCAAAAATTCCAATTTTACTGAGAATTCTGTGTTTTTCCCCAGCAATTCTGTGATGACCCCCCTCAGGTCCAACCTCTCTGCCATCTTCTGTTTCCTACGGGAGGACAGGTAAGGAGGACGGTGATGTAAGACACTTAAGTGTCTCTATGTCAGCCTTCAAGAGATGGAAAGGCAGAGTGGTCCTAATTATATCTACTGGGCAGCAAATTACTCCCAAACTTGGTGCCTTAAAATGACCATCTTGTTACACTCAGAGTGTTCTGGTTTGATGTCTCTGTTTCTCTGAGAGACACCATGACCAAAAGCAGCATTGTGAGAAAGGGGTTTCCACAGTAGAGTCTGCCGCTGAGAGAAAGCAGGGCGGGAACTCAAGGCACGAAGCTGGAGGCAGAAACTGAATCAGAGACGGCAGAAGAACACCGATTGCCAGCTTACTCCCAGGCTGGGCCTTCTTATGTGAATTGTCACTCAAAAAAAAAAAAAAATGCCCCCACAGATGTTCCCCAAGCCAACTGGACAGAGCTACGTCTTCAGTTGAGATTCCTTCTTCCCAGATAGGTATAGGTTCATGTCAAATTGAAAAAAAAAAAATCTAACCAGCACACAGATGACTCTGTGAGAATTTGGGCTGCTGGTAGTAGGAAAGACCTTGCCTCGACTCTAGGGGGTTGGGAGACTCTTCTAAAAGAATGTTCAATGGTTGAGATGCTTAAGTGATGGAGGCTAGAATCTTCTAATGAGGGGCTCCTTCCCCGGCAAACCTTTCACCTGGAACCTAGATTGAGCTCCCTCTAGGAACATGAGGCCATGAGTTACCGTGTGAGTGCTCTCACATCACGGCAGCCTCTGGGCAACACAACATCTTAGCAGCACCAGGCTTCAAACATAAGTGTCTCAGTGCACTAAAAAAGGAGTGGTCCAGACTATTTGGAGTCAGCCCCAAAGTCTCATGGTGTTACCACTGCCATCATCCATCTGGAAAGAATGAAAAGGCTTGGGGATTGGGGTTTGAGGGGAGCACTGAGGCAGATTGTCCTTTTGTGTAAGAGATTTGTTAGAATTGCTACTGAGGCCACCACTGGACAGAGAGACAGCAGTATGATCAGAGTTTTAAGGAGAGTTCAGGCCCACACCAAGAATGTTAGCCAGGGCTACATCATTTTGTCAAGTATTTTTTTTATTTTAGTCCAACTTAATGAATCCTTCATTTCTGAAAGTACTCATCAGTCACATGGCATAGAACCTGTCCTTTCTTCTACAACCAATAAGAAGTGACCCCCACTTCACACATGGACCTGAATTCTTGGAGCTCAAACAATGCTGCTGACTGGCTGTTCATTTGTGATACTAATAACTTGTCTAATAAGCCTCTTACTAAAAGGACAATCCACCTCAGTATCCCTAGAATCCCAAACCTGAGACCTTTCAGCTCACCCAGAATTAAGAAAAGGAGAAGAATGCCATTGCAATGATTTAAATCTGAAATGGGACTCCACAGCTCATCTTTTGGTCACCAGCTAGTGATACCATTTTGGAAGGTTCTGGAACTTTTGGGAGGTGAGGCTTAGCTAGACAAAGTAAGTCACTGGGTATGGGATAGTATCCTTGGCCACTTCCTGGCTCATAATCTCTGTTTCCTGGCTGTCAGTTATGCTCTTCTGGCCTTGACAGACTAAACTTTGTGACATGAATCCAAAGAAGCTATTCCTCCCTCTCAGTTGTTTGCTGGGTGTCTTCTTGCCACAGCACCACAAAAATACACCCATCCCTTCGGTGGCACAGACTCTGTCGATGTGTTTTCAACCATTGTCAGTAAAGGAAGAACTGGGAGGGGATATGCAGAGGGTACAGACTGGCCCAGGGGTAGTGGAGCCAAATCAGTTTGGGTGACAACAGAGGGCCACGGAGGAGGCAGGGGTGGAAGGAAGCTCAGAGCAGGGGTATATCCACATGGCCTCTGGATGTGAAGTTAAGCAGAGCTGGAGCAGAGGTCACCTCAGATGTTGAGGGTTCAATTCTGGAAGATTCCATGGCCCTCACACAAGATAAAACAATGAGGGGGTGAGAATAATCAGAAAACATCGGAAATGCTCCGGGATGTGGAAGGTTTGCTTGCGCTTCATCAAAACTGTCTGCCACTACAATTGCATGCGACTGACACCATCTGCGTTGATCCGGCTCACAGTCCCCCAGGATCCCTCTCCACTCCCACCCATCTGCACTACAGCGTCCTGGCATCCCCCAGCTCCACTCGAGAACAAAAACATCTGCCTACAGTGAAGCCTTGCTTCCCATTGCTGCCAAAGATGGATCTGGGACTGAGCTCACAAACCCCAGGATGGCCTTGGATTTAAGGCCAGTAGTTACAAGTGGGGACCCTAGAGAGTGCAGATTGTGGTCAGAACAAGGTGGGGGGGGACACCAAAGGACAGTGGAAGGCCCCAGCTGTACAGTGCACACTCCATCCTTTCTGATCCTACCCCTACTTTGATAGGAATGGAACAACCTTGACTCCAGGCCTTTTGCCCTGGGGTCTTGGATGCTTTCAGCAGCTTCCTGCCCTGCGTCTGCCTATGGGAAATGAGCAAGCAAGCGAGCCTCACTGTTGTTTGCAGTGGTGGGAGGCAGGAGCCACATGGAGAGCGTGCGTTTTGAAGCTGTAGTTAATTGGATTTTACAGCATCTCTCTCTGTCCTGTCCTTATTAAATGGCAGAGAGCAGAGGAGGCAAGAAACAACTGATCACAGCTGGGAAGGAAGGTTAAGACAGTGGCCTCTTTGGAGAAAGTAATCAGTACTTAGCCTCCCCCAACATTCAGACTGCCCTGTAAGGGCTCAAACAGCGTAGAGACCTCCAGGAGGGCACAGATAGGCTAGCGCTTCTATTACTAGCTTTTCATTCCCGGGAGAGTGGCATCTCACCGTTGCCTACAGAAGCATGTTCGTGTGTACAGCCTGTGTGAACACACACCCACAGACATTCACACCTGGCTAGGTGATGATCCGTGGTGGCCTGCCACCTACTCCCAGGCCTGGCTGTGCAGATCTCAAACCAGCTGTTTGTGTTTTGGTTTGGATGGAGTCTTGCCTCCAGAAGTCAGTGATGGCGCTGACTGTCCTGTAATGGTTTGAAACACCCAGGATAAGCTAGTATCCTGGTGTTTGTTCCTCAGCTGGTGCCGCTGCCTTGGAAGCTGTGGGGTTTCTGGAGCTGAGGCCTGACTTGCAGAGGTAGGCCATGAGGGGTGGGCTGGCCTCAGTTCTGGTCTATTCTCTGCTGCCTGGTTAGCGATGGCATGAGAAGCCCCTGACTCCCACACTGCTGTCACAGGTGGTCCCTGTCTTCCCTGCTGTACCGCCTCCAAAACTGAGTCGAATGCAACCTTTCCCCCACTTAAGCTGTGTCTTTTGGGTACTTTGTCCCAGTGACACAGAAGTAGGTCACAAGCCTTCATGGGGAAGCTACTGTTGTGTTCCAGTCAAATTACCTTCTCCATAGATCCATGACGAGGTCACCTTTGGTCAGAGACACTTCCCTCCACAGTGGGTGGTGTGGTTCTGGCGGAGACTCAAAACTGGCCAAAGTGTTGAGAATCAGTAATTGTTGAGTGCTTGGCCATGAGTGAGATATCTGTGTCACCCCCTTCAAGGCTCAGATGATACTGCAGAAGAGGGCATGGGCAGAATAGAAAAGTCACAGGAAGGGGTGAAGCCCTGAAGAACACTAACTGATGAACTTAATGTGGATACATTCAGGAATCCTCAGCAGCCACAACTGCACAACACAGCCATACATTTGAGCCCGTGAACTTTTGTTCCACTATGGAGGGAAAAGGGACCTCATGAGGCCCTGCTCATAATTTTGGCAGAAAGATGGCTTGTTGAAGGCAATGATGGCAAAATCGGTTCTCTGTTGGAGATGGCTTGTCAGTTTCTACTGTTTCTTTGTTAAGGTAGTGCCACACAGCCACACCTTCTCCTTGCCACAAGCAGGCGGGTGACTTTCGATAAACTTAGGATGTTGTAGCCAATAATATATGATCAGATTCAATGCACACAGAGGCACAGTGAGAGCTCACGTGGCTGGTCTCTGAGGCCACTGCCACCCTACAAACTCACCCTGTTAGACTGCTGGCCTGAGGCAGATAGGGCTCCATAGGGGACCCAGTTGCAGCCACAGCATGGTCAAAGGTGAATGGGACCCAGCTGACCTTTAAGGAATGAGTGACTGAGAGAGAGGTTTACCAGCATGCCTCGACTGGTTCATGTACCTGTTTCCACCTGATTCCACTGCAGTCGGAACTAATATAGTACACCTCATGCTGCATGCAGATAAACATCCCAGATGAGCTTAAAACTAGGCAAAGAAATCAAAGCATAAATAAATTTTTTAAAGAGCTCAAAGGCAGTAGAAAGTGGCAAAGACAGAAGACAGGTGGATAGGCCCACGGAACTGTTAAATGGTTCCGCATAATGAAGCAGATGATAAGCAAACCGAAATGGTGCTGGACCACCTGTTAAAGATTAAACCTGAGCTTCGGTCCCCTTTCCTTACAACAATGGCCGTGAAGGGCTAGGTTGGGGGTTAGAGCAGCATCCCTCAGAAGGAGCGATGGGAGGAGGTGTCTAACCAAGGGCCACATGGGGGGAGGGCAGAGATGGCAACAGAAGAGCAGAGGTACAAGGACAATTAGAGAAACAGTTGGTCTCCAGATTCTAACTGTGTGAGTTAACCCTCAGCTGAGGTCTGATAGGTGTAGCCCTGAACTTCGGCAAGGATGCCATTCATGCATACAGAAGTTATTTCTCCCAGACCTATTTCCATACTTTGGTCCAGGCTACAAAAAGTTTCTCAAAGGCTACAGAGCCAAACCCAGCAGGAGCTGGGCTACTGTACAGATGGGAGCAAACCCATGGGTGGTTGTCACGGCAAACTGTCTGGCCTCTAGTTGAGATGCTTCTGTGTCCCAAGCATCTGACATGTTCCACTAGATACTAGGGTGTTGATGTCAGGAATATACCTTCTCATGACCTCCAGGAATTGAGGTCTAATTGAGACTTTAGAGAGCCCTGAGCACCCCCCTCACACACAACACCACACACACACACACACACACACACACACACACACACACACACACACACACACTCACAGGCCAAACAGGAATGGAGGCTGAACATCATTAGCCAAGGAAAATGAGGATCAGAAAAAGGAAAGCCTCACAGCAGGTCTGTGCAAGGGAAGGAGAAGCATAAAGCTTGATTATGACTTTATATTTTAAAAGAAATGCCAAATTATGAAAGCTTGTTCCTGCTTCCATTTAACAAAAGCAAACTATGAATGCAACTCCTGTCTTAATTCTTCGAATGAACAAAGAATGAAATGTTGATTCAAGGGGCATAATTTTTCTGACAAGATTGTCTGGAGGGGCTACACAACACAGGCTTGATTTCAAGCATGATTTCTGCATTGCAATCCTGAACAGGACATTTTAAAAGGAATATATATATATATATACATATATATATATATATATGTATATGAAGGCATCATCAATTTTCCAATTGCCTGTTTTCATCCTCTAAAATCCGAATCTCTCTCTTTTGAAGTGTCTGCCATCTCATCCACTCTGTAGATTTTCTTGCCAGTAATTGTTAACTGGCTATAAATGATGTGCTGTCCCCACTTGCCAGGCGCCACACGTGTGATTCCACTCATTCTCCATAATAGCTTTGATCAACCTCGGCAAATTCTGCACTTGCACAATTTGGAATTGTATCCCATCATACACATGAGTGTTGGCAGCCTATGAATGATTCGGACAGGCTGACCCACAAGCAGAGTGAGGAAGGGTTGAAAAGCAGGCTAGTACCAAACCAGTGAGACTCGGGAACCCAGCAGGGTTTACAGTCAGCCTAGAATTGAAGAACTTTGTGTTATGACAATTTTTGTTACTGTTTGTGTTCTTATTTACTTATTTACTTATTGAGACAGGGTCTCCCTGAGTGTAATGATTAATATTGATTGCCAACTTGCCAGGACCTAGACTCACCCATGAGACAAGCCTCTTAGGCACATCTATGAGGGATTATCCATGTTATTTTAATTACAATGGGAAGAGCCAGCCTAAAGGAGACAGCACTATTCTCTGAGTCAGGATTCTGGGCTACATAGAAAGGACAAATCCGCCTCTTGACTGAAGATGCAGTGTAACCAGCTGCCTCACACTCCTGACACCTTGATCTTCTCTATGATGAAAGGAATTCTCACCATGATTCAAAATAAGTGCTACCTTAAGTTGTGGAAAAAGAAGAAGCAGAAGAAGATAAAGAAGAAAGTGTATGCATGTGTTTTTGCATGTGAGTATGTGCATGTGGGTATGTGCACATGAGTGCAGTTTCTCAGGGAGGTCAGAAGAGGGCATTAGGTCACCAAGAGCTAGAGTTACAGATGGTTATGAACTTAAGTCCTCTGCAAGAGTACATGCTCTTCACTTCTGAGCCATTCCCCTGCTCCTCTTAAGTTGTGTTGTCAGGGAATTTCATCATAGCAACTCCAAAAGTAATCAGTACACTAAGAATCCCAGGATGGCCTCAAACGCACAATCCTCCTTCCTCATGACAAGGTGCTGGTGTTATAGGTTTGTGCCACTATGTCTGACCTTGTTATAGCAACCTTTGCTTACCTATTCAACTGTGGAGGGACTCAGATCATGGAAATGTGGACCACAATATGTAAAAAGCTCACACAAAGTAATGGGTCAAAAATGGAAAGAATCAGTGAAAGAAACCCAAGAGATTACTAATAACAATATGAAGAAATATTTCGCTTTGCAGTAAACAAATATACAACAAAGCAGTATTTGCCCCACTAAATGAACGTTTTTAAATGATAATTCCAAATACTGCTAAGGCTGTGAAGACCTTGTAGGTCTTCCTGCCTTCCTTCTATGTTGCTCTGAGGTGTAAATTGGTACAGGCTTTCCAGAGGAACCAATGCAAAGCCACATCCAGCATCAAATTATTTCAGCTACATCAATTTTTTTACAGGGTCCCATGTTGCCTGGGTATATCCTCACAGCATTTTTAAAACGAACAAAGACTAAATCAAATGTTGATTTTGAGGGTGTAATTTTTCTAGGGGAAAAAAATCTGTCTAGTGGCACAAAACAATATCCTTCGCTTTGAGTGAAGTTAATTGCTTTTTTAGCTCTCTCGAAAGTTTGATCTCTCACTCGGAGGCCACTTTACACAGGAAATAAAGACTTTCACTCTCTGGAGGGTCCCCATAGGAAGGGTACTAAGCCAGGCAGAGTTGCCTCGAGGCACAAAACCCAAGTAGCAAGCAGTCTGGCCCAGCCAAGGGGCTCTGCCAGGGTTTAAATGTAAAATGTCCCCCATGAGCGTGTGCATGTGAACACTTGGTCCTTAGCTGGTGGCACTCTTTTGGGAGGCTATAGGATTTTTAGAAGGTAAAGCTCAGCTAGAGGAAGCGGGTGGCTGGAAAGTAGGCCTTATTTGTTATAGCCTGGGGTCTTTTACTGGGATGATGCTACAACAGATTCTCTTCACTTTCAATTCTGTTCTGAGATTGTAACAGTTTCCTCATGTGCCCATCACCATGGAGATACACCTTCATCCCTTCTCCGTCATGATGGACTGTATCCTCTCAACCCATGAGCTGACATAATTTCCTCCTCCCTTACATGATGTCTGATCACAGAGCTGAGAAAAGTAACTAATACAGGCTTCCCCTCTGCTCTTGACTGCTAGTTCCTGGTCTGAGCATCACTCTAAGGCATTGGTAAGCTGACTGTGGTCATGTCTGTAACAGGAAAGTGTCAGTCACCACCTGTGTGGTGGGCATGTCTGGGTGGCTGAGCTAGGGAAATTTCATTTTTCTTCCATTTCCCATGGCTTTGTTTCACATTTGAGCCAGGTTCACATTTTCATTCTGTTTTCATGAAAGAAAGTTCCCCCCCCCTTTTTATGTATTTATTATGTATATAACATTCTGCCTCCACTATGCCTGTGTGCCAGAAGAGGGCACCAGATCAAGATAGATGGTTGTGAGCCACCATGTGGTTGCTGGAAATTGAACTCAGGTCCTCTGGAAGAACAGCCAGTGTTCTTAACCTCTGAGCCATCTCTCCAGCCCAGTTTTCCCTTTAAAGGAGACAAAAATTGTAAAAACATGAATAAAGACCAGAAATAGAACTGGAGAAAAGGTACAGTGAAAACATCAGGGCAGCCCTAAGCCTGGGTGCTATGGTGGCAGGCAGGCTGAAGGCAGATGGAGATATTATAGAATTATCTACATGGGCAAAGTGTCTATCCCTTGGAGGCAGTGAGGATAGCCAGGCTTCAAAGGCCTGGATGGAAAAACTGCAGGTTATTTGGAGAAATCAATGGGCAGCTGAAGCAACCTTTCCCTGAAGCATTCTCCACCTCAAGATCCAGTACAATCTGCATACACAAGCACCTGTAACTCTGGTGCATCTGCCTGTGGGAAATGGAATGGCTACCCAGGAGTTTGCAGTCCAGATAGCCTAGCTCACACAGCAAGAAAGAGGCCCTGCCTTAAACAAGGTGGAAGGTCAAAAATTGGTCCCCAAAGGCTGGCCTTTGACCCACCTCTCTCTGTCTCTCTGTCTCTGTCTCTGTCTGTATCTGTGTGTGTGTGTGTGTGTGTGTGTGTGTGTGTGTGTGTGTGTGTGTGTTGTAAAAAGGGAGGAATTGAGAGAGAGATGGAGAGAGAGACAGGGCGGGAGCAGGAGCAATTTCTAGCATCTCTCCTCTTGCCTTCAGATGAGCAGCCTTAGCCATGCCCTCTGTGAACCCTGGGTGCCTGACCTGTCAGCATAGTGTATACAGACCTGGTAGGAGGAAACCACACAAAGGACTCAGGGCCTGGCACACAAGCAGAGTCATATTCCTGTGACCCAGCAAGAAGCCTGTGCAGTCTAGGATTTGAGAAGCTACAAGCAAATGCCACTTTGTGCTTTGTTGACCAAAAATAAATAGAATTCAATTTAAAATATTGGTTAGACTCTCTCACAAACTATTAAAGGTGATTCCATTCATCTCCTGTAGCCAAATTCCATGTTTTCTTCCTCATTCCCACACAGTTGGCGCCCCAGGCTTTCTCTGCCATCTCACTGGGCTCTGAGATTCACTCTCTGCTTATATTTAGTCCCCTGGCTCTCTTATTGCTTTGGTTCTTCATTTCACTCTGTGGAGAACTGTTAAGTTGTATTCTAGACCTTTGTCTGCTCCCCTAATTAATTCTGAGGGAGCAGAGCAGGGTGGAGTTGGAGTTGGGGACCTAGGAGTTGACTGAGTGAATCCCTGGGTCTCTTCAGGTTAAGAATGGAAAACTACAGACAGAGTTATGTCATTTACAGAAAAACGGATGGAAATGGAGATCAAGTTATGTGAAATGCAGAGAGATGGATGTCATGTTTACTCTGATATGTAGAATTGGGATTAAACATGTGTGTGTGTTTCAATATATACACACACATAAATATTTCAATATATATTGAAAATGTAGCATGAAAGTAAAAGAGAGAAGCATGTGAGTGGAGGAAAAATTTAAATGGAAGGGTAACAAGAGAGGATAATGAAGGAGGGACATTCAGGGTTAGAGATGAAGCTCAGATGGTAGAACACTTGCCTCGCAGGGTTAGAGATGAAGCTCAGATGGTAGAACACTTGCCTCGCACGCATAGAGTCCTGGATTATATCCCCCAGCATTACCTCTTAGCATGGCAGTTTCCAGGTACACAAGAAGTTTCTCCAATGTCAAAGGCCTAGAACGGGGGAATTCTAAAACTTTAAATTTTGTAGTCATTTCATACAAAGAAGTTCACATGTGCCAGTAGAAGGGGAGGTAGTCACGGGACAACTTTGAGGGGTAAGCTCTCTTCTTAGGCCATCAGCCTTGGCACCTTGGCCCCCAAGCCAACTTGCCGGTCCCAGAATTGGGATTTGTTGATGCTGATTGGCCCATCTTGGATTATGCTTCATCAGAAGCCCAACCTCAGCAACAGGAAGGTAAGAGCCTCTTATCACTGGTTTACCCCTAGTGAAATGCTTCTCTGAGCCTGGTGGTCTAGGGAGAAGGATGGGTCCTTTCCACAGAACCACCACATGAGAATTGGGTTCCTATCACAAAAATTAAAGTGGCTGGGGCAAAAGATGCCTCCCCCTCATGGTCCACAATGCTAGGAAGTCTTTCCCACATAGAAACCGAAGGAAAGAGATGTTTGTGAACTTGTACAGCTGCAGGGAAGCATGGGCCTGTATTCCTAATTCTGCAAGCTGGAGGCTGTGGTCAGGGAGAAGCGTGGTCATGCTCTGCTGAGGTGTCCCTTCTTGGTCTGATGTACTTTTGAAATCACTGGGACCTTTCTCAGCCCATGTGGACATGATTTTGGGACTTAAGATGCTCAACAGTCACCAACAGTCAACCTGAGTAGGGTGGGCTGGAGAGACTGCCTAGTGGTTAAAGCACTTGCTGTGCTTCTAGAGGACCAATGTGTTCATTACATTTCTTTGGCTGTGATAAAACACCATGACCAAGGAAATGTATAGAAAGTTTATTTGGGTTTATGCTCCCAAAGGGTT
This sequence comes from Sigmodon hispidus, assembly GCA_004025045.1. Taxonomy (NCBI): domain Eukaryota; kingdom Metazoa; phylum Chordata; class Mammalia; order Rodentia; family Cricetidae; genus Sigmodon; species Sigmodon hispidus. Next base: position 12,688 of record PVIH01013165.1, read on the forward strand.
AGGAGTCCATCATGGGGCTAGAGTGATGGCTCAGAGGTTAAGAACACTGGCTGCTCTTCCAGAGGTCTTGAGTTCAATTCCCAACAACCACATGGTGGCTCACAACCATCCATAATGACATTTGGTATCCTCTTCCATATGCTGTATACATAATAAATAAATAATTTTAAAAAAAAAGAGTCCATCATGGTAGCAAGTGGCAACCATGGCAACTGGAACAGGAAGCTAAGAGGTCACATTCACAGCCTCAGATAGTAACCAGAAAAAGAGCAAACTGGGAGTGGTGCAGAGCCTTTAAACTCTCAAAGCCTGCCTCCAGTAACATACTTTCCCCATCAATCCTGCACTTCCTCTCAATACAAACAGCGCCACCTGCTGGAGACCAAATGTCCAAACATTTGAGCCTATGGGAGACATCCTCATTCAGCCACTATGCCTGGAATCAGTTCCCAGCAACCATATCAGGCAGCTCACAACCACCTGTAGATCCAGCTCTATGGAATTTGACACCATCTTCTGGCCTCTTCAGGTTCTGTAAACATGTGATGTACACACACACACACACACACACACACACACACACACACACACTGGATAAATAAATCTTTTTTTAATTCAGCTTGGTCAGTAGCTCTTGAGTTCACTGTCTAACACTGATAACAAAACAAGGACACAAATGGAGATTATTAAGCTTTATTAAAAGAAATTAAGGGAAAGTATGGAAAACTCCTAAGAGTGGAAAGAGTTCCCAAAAGGAAAAACTGGGGCCTTTTTGTAGAACTTATGACAGAGCTGGACAAAGATGGAGATAATGTCTATTGAGACTGATTCATTCTCTGGGTTATCACAGGCCAAACTTCTGAAGGATTCACACATACTATGCAGGTCTTCCTGAACCACCCAGGGAGATGCTCACACTCTGTCCATAGGCCCATCCAGGGGTGGTTGACATTGTGTCCACCTCTGATGTCCCCTCTGCTAGCTGCTGATGTCAGCTGTCTGTTAGCCATCATGCCCTGGCCAGCATTTTCATGGCCAGTCTTACAGGTGTCATGATAGCTGCTCATCAAACTATGCTCTCCCTGTCTCACATGTGTGTGGCTAGCTTGTAGTGTCATCATGAAAATAACTCTGTCACAGCTTCCAAGATGTGAATATGGCTTACCTCATCTTTAATCCCTTACCTACAGGGTGATCAGTGTGTGCTCCTTCCTGAAACAAGTGGGAAGGAATTCCTTATAAGAAGCCATCCCTCCCACAGATTAGCCTGTTGTAATTATCTGCATTAGACCACGAATACATGAAAAGGCCGCAGGATTTTGCACACGTTCCCCAGGGCTTCATGGGGAGCTGGCCATCTGGCCTGTGGACACTGCCCTTGCTTCTTCTGTATTCTGCTTATCTAGTCAGCAAAAGTGTCTTGTATCCATTCTTATTTATCTTCCTCAGTGTTCCCAACTCTGCTATTTTAACCCTAGCTTTTATTTTTAACCTCAAGTCTGTTTTCATCATAACCTTTGTGATTGACATTGTTTTCACTCTTGATCATCTTCTCTTACTACCTACAGTGAGCAAGTGTCTGTCTCAGTTGTCACATGGCTATCATCTCCCTGTGTCCTCACATGGCCCTCCCTTGATAAGTAGTCACATCCTGGATTCTTCTCCTTGGGACACTGGTTCTATTGTATCAGGGCCCATCTTCATAACCTCATCTTGACTGGGTTACATCTGTCAACCCTATCTCCAAAAGAGTGAAGATTTCAACATACAAGTTTGGAGGAACACAGCTAGGTTCATAATATATGTTTAGTACAGATGGGGTAAGGTAGTGTATGAGTCAGCTCAGGCTGTGTAACAAAAGACCATGATACTGGAACTGAAAGCTGAGGTCAGGTGTTGCATGGAGGGTGTTCATCCTGCCTTGAAAAACAGCTGCTCTCTCAATGTGTCTACATGTGGCAGAAAAATCCTCTAGTGTGTCATCTTACCATTGCACAAGCTCCACCCTCATATCCCCATCTCATTCTATTCCTTCCTGTGGTGGCTCATCTTTACTGTCAACTTACGGAATTTGGAATCACCTAGGAGATACACCTTGAGAAATATCCATGAAGGTGTTTCCAGACAGGTTTAACTGAGATAAAAAAAAAAAATCTACCTTGAATGTAAGAGACTGATGCGGGATGTCTTTCTGTATGTTGTGAATTATCATTGGATAATAAAGGAACTATTTGGGCCCATGGCAAGGCATCTTAGAAGCAGACAGTCTGAGCATAGATAAAGGGGAAGAAGGGTGGAGTCAAAGAGAAGCTGCCAGCTGCTGCCAAAAGAGCAAGATGTAAAAGGAACTCAGGTAAGCCACAAGCCACACGGCAAGACATAGATGAACAGAAGTTGGTTAAGATGCAGGAGCTAGCTGATAATATGCCTGATCCATAGGCCAACAGCATAAAATTAATATAAGCCTTTGGATGATTATTTGGGACCAAGCAGCTAACTAAGGGTGGTTTATTTGGGACTGCTGGTTCAGATCTCAGGGCTAGTCTTACTACAGGAGACATGATGTTATGGGCTTAAGAAAAACAAGAAGGGAAACTCAACACCAGCATTCACCTCTCCCTGCTTTCTGGCTGTGGATGTCACGTGATCTCATGTTCCTGTCACCACACTTTCCTCACCATGGTGTGCACCCTCAAACAGTGAGCCAAAACCAGCCTTTCCTTCTTAGGTAGCTTTTTGTCGCAGAAATGTGAAAAGTAACTAATCTACTGCCTGAATGCCTCATCTCCAGATGCTATCACCCTGGGGTGTGGAGGCTTTAATACATGAGTTAGGAGAAGAGGATAAACATTTTGTCTATCAATAAACCTAGTGAGACTCTTTCATATCTTCTACTGAATCTGAAGCCCTCTGCCTCACTCCATTAACCTGGCATATAAACCTTTACCCCGTCAATTTATAAAGCAGTTCCTTATCAAAGACTCCTGTATGCATACAAAATCAACCCTGCCTTCTCCCCTGCCACTGCCTATCTTTAGTTAATTTGTAGGCCACTGACCTTTTCTGCCTAAATTGGTAGACATCAAGAATGTTGAGAACACGAACATCTCACCCTTAATAAGGATGCTGAGAGGACAGAGGTACCCAATGCATCTCTGCAACCACAGAGAGCGACCCATGCCCAGACCCTCCCTTCTTCCGAGTGTGAAAAAGTACTAATACACACACACACACACACACATACACACACACACACACACACACACACACACACACACACACATAAACACCCCAAAGCTCCTGTGACTGCCTTTGCCCATGCTGCATCTGCCCAGGTTCATTGGCAGAGACTGTCTGCCTTCTCTTAGATCACCAGGTCTTCTTAGATCTTCTGCAGGGGCCAGTGCAAACTAGTTAGGACCTCATCAGATGACTCAAAGGGAGTCTGGTTGTGGGGAAACAAAGAAACACAGACATGGGAGATCTACAAGCATATCAAGGCAGGGAGAGCAGGGACTGCTGGGAAGAGGCAGATGAGGAAGTGAATGGAAGGTGGACTGTGGGAGAACAGTATTTTTTCCCCTGTGACCACACTGTTTCAGAGGGGCTCGTGGGAAGAGAGTTATCACAAGCTTTCTTTGGGGGTTCTGAGGAACGCACATAGCAGAAAACCTTAATATATTAAGCAAAGCAGTAAGAGTAGCCTGTGTCACCTGGCAGGCAGGATGCCAGATGTCATGTCATTTAAAGGGACGTATTGGAAAGCCCCTGTGTGATCCTGGCTCATAGGTTGTCCCAGCCTGTGTTCAGTACCTGAATCAAGGAATGTGGCTCTTTGAGGTGGGGGCTCATAAAGGCTAAGGTTAATGGGGATGGTGGATGTCCTATTTTCTTTCTGTTGCTGTGGTAAACACCATGACTAAATGCAACATGGAGAGGGAGGGACTTATTTCAGCTTAGTCTTTCAAGTCACAATCTATTGAGGGAAGTCGGGGCAGGAAGTGATGCAGGAACAGAGACAGATGGCATGAATGAAAGCTGTTTACTGGCTTGCTCCCTCTGGCTTGCTCACATGGGCTTTCCTACACAGCCAGGGCTCACCTGCCTAGGGAGAGTGCTGCCCATGGTGGGCTGGGTCCTTCTATGTCAATTGAATATCAAGAAATGCTTCACAGGCTAATCTGATCCAAGCAATGCCCTGAGACTAAGACTCTCTCAGGTAACCCTGGGCTGTATCAAGTTGACAACTGATTTTAACTAGGAGAAGCATGCATGTCACATGTCTGGGCATATGTTCATGGTCAACACAGGGTCTCAAATACTTCAGCACAGGCCAAAAACTCCTAGATAAGATGGAAAGAGATGAAGCAAAGAGGGAGGAACCCCAAAGAGCAAAGCCTTTCGTTTGAGGAAGTCTTCTCACCCCTCCCTCCCATGCTATGCAATGAATAAATTTGCAGTTACCATCTTGAAGGTGTGAGAAATGGTATATGGCTTTATTCTACTTAAGTGGAATTCAATCCAAGTCCAAGCCCCATCCCATGAGGACAGGAAGAAACACAATTTTGTTCGATGTCATGCTCACTGACTGCCACATTTCCAAGGTCATGGGAAAGAGAAAAAGAATGTTATCCATCCAAAGTAATACTTCAGGGGAGTCTATGATCTACCTATGAAATCTAGCAACATTCCAGTCAAGTCATGGGCAAGACTCCTGCTGAGGTGTGGTCTCCACAGTCCCCACAACCCACATCCACAGGGTGCCTTGCATTTAATGGCTGAGGAGCTCAAAAGGCCCCACCTTCTCATTCCTATCCAAAGATGGTATCTTGGTTTTACTGCCCCTGAAAGGTCTCAGTGCTTTTTTCCAACCTGTGGGCATGAGCATCCTGTCCTCAGTGAACTGAGGCTACCCCAGTCTACTCAGAGGTCATAATAGATGGGGGTGGGTGGGTCTTCACAGCTTCTACAGTGATCTGGACAAGTGCCCACAGTAAATGCAGACTGTCACTGGATTGGGAGAGTGGAGAATACAGAAGGTCCAACCAAATAGCTCTGGACATGCTGCTCCTTCCCTAGCAATGGGAGGGACACAGCAATTATCACCCCAATGCATCACTGTCCAATGTGATTGGGGAAAGAAATGCAGACCACATGGGCTCATGGGAAGGGAGATGAGCCCCATTCACAGAAGTGAAGGGAGGGAGCAGCCGCTGCGGGTGACAGGTGAGGCTGCCTGGGATGTACAACCTGAGAAATTCTCAGGAGTTGGCAGAGGAGCCCTGGTTCTGCCAGGATGGTCATTGCATCCTTCCATCTGAATATGTGGACTCAGCTTTCTGGGGGTTGTTTCTTTTCCCAAGCACAGAGGCCCTCCCAGATTCTCAATGTGAGCTGTCAGATCACCTGAAGTGATTCGACAGTGTATCCTTCCTCCTTCCATCATCCCCTCCTGTCTCCTCCCACCCATCCTTCCCAGGCTCTCCTTCTCCAGCCCCAGCATGGCCTCATCAGCCTGTTTGTTCATCGTTAATGATCACTCAGTCAAACACCAAGACGCATTCGCTGTAGATGTGACAGCTATAGCTGCTTCCTCCCTGATGTGGTCAGTATCACAAAGAAGACTGGCCCTCTGAGAGTCCCACTCAAGGCCAGGAAATAACCATGATGATCAGACCTTCCAGCCACTCCAAATTCCACCCCCAATCTCCCAATACCCAAGTATTGGACTTTAGGGGAGTAGAATGTAATGCCTGAGGACTTCTTGACCCCAAAGTCTGCTGCTTAGGGCTCCTTATTAGGCCCGTGGACAGGAGGAAGTCATAGCCCACATCTCCCCCAAGTGGCTTCCATGGTTGGCTCCTCGATGCTGTTCAAAATGCACTGACCACCAACATAAGAAAATCATCGACCTTCCGCAGCGCCTCCCCCCGCCCCCCCCCTGGGCAATAATAACTGCAATTAACTGGAGGTCTGCCAACATCGATTCCTCACCAGCCACTCTGAGAATGAGAGCATGCCCTTAAAGACGAGGAACGAAAGCCCAAAGAAACCTCTTACCAAGTGTTCTCATATACCACAGAGTGGAGGAGGCCTCAGGTGTCAAATGCCCTTAGGGGTGGCAACTTTATTACAGGGGCAGGAGAGGAGAGCAGAATTAGTGCCCAGGAATAATTAGCCTGGAGTCACTCACAGAGTCCAAGAGGCCACAAATAGAGCCTTGAGTAAGGAAGCCTGAGGGCAGGAAAGCGGTAGAAAAGGATTTAGGTGATGAGGGAGGGCTGAAAAGTTGGAGGATTAAGAGGGACACAGGACTCCCAAGAGTCAGCACCACCCAGCTTTGTATCTGCATCCACTAGTGTTACTTATAATATATGAAAGGCTCTGGAAACCTGGAAGGTGGGAACCTTAAGGTACAGATTGGAAGCTGAGGAGGTGCCTCAGTGAGTAAAGTGCTTGCCTGGCATAAGACTCTGGATCAATCCCTGGGACCTCATAAAGTTGCTGGGTATGGTGGGGTGCACACACAGTCTCAGTGATGGAGAAGCAGAGAAAACAGGATCCCTGGGGCTCACTAGCCATCCAGCCTAGTCTACTTGGTGAGCTCCAGGCCAATTAGAAACTGTCTCAAAACAAGATGGATAGCATTCCAGAGGAATGACCCCTGGAGGTTGTCTCCTGCCTCCTACATGCATGTGCACATATGCAAACACATGTATACATGCAAGTGTGTACACACACACACACACACACACACACACACACACACACACACACAGATCCTCTCTTGAGAGAATTAACCTGGCATGCTGGGTTGACCAGGGTGTCTCCAACACCTCAAAGTTCCTTTCTGAGCTCCCAGAGGGTTGGTTTTATGGCTCCCCACAGCCTGTAACCTATTGTGGACTTGCGTGCCCTGACAAGGCTGCCCGCATGTAATTGGGCCTCACCACACTTGGCCGTGAAATCGCTGGCATTGGCGCAGCTTAGGAAACCAGAGGGACAGAGAAAGTAATATCCTCACAGCCTGGGGGGTGTAAATAATGAAAGTTGGATCCATAAGTAATTACTTTTTAATTAATTAGGAGTGATGAATAGCAAAGACCCAGCGACTCTCAGGCAGAGTGGTGTTAACCATAATAGCTTTGTTCCTTTTGCTGCTCAAATTGATTTGCTGAAGGAGGAGGCCGAAGAGAAAGACCACCCTGGGTCTGGGGGGACAAGGAGGAGGACAAATCAGGGAGGGTGGAATCCGGGAATCCTGGCCCTCGCGAGGGGATCTCTCCACCCCATCATAAAACCCCATGCTTTGGGAGAAAGCCTAGAGAAGAATGGGTAGCAGTTCTCACTTCCAAACGCCTTTGCAAAGATGCCTGATTAATCTTTATGCCACTTCCGGGACACAGTCAGCATCCTTTCCTCTCCCAACAGCAGGAGCAAGGTTCTATCCTGGAAGGACTTCCCTAGGTCAAGGCTGAAGCTCTTTACACTAGTACTTTGCAGAGGAGGCTGGGAGACTCTTCTCAAAGGACATCCAGGTGTGCAGACTGGGAAAGGAGGGAGGTCTGGTGGCCCTGGAGAGTGGAGGGATGCATGCTGGTCTCCACTCAGCATGGCAAACTCAGAAGCCCAGGGCCACTGCCTAAATGATGGGCTAATCTGGAATGCGGGCCTGTCCTGAATCTCCCCATTCCCCAGCTCTGGAAGAAATGGCATCAATCAAATATGAAGGACGTCCCAACACTACACTTTCCCCTCCATAGAAGAGGCATCACTGACTGATCAAAATGAGATCATAAATTAACATATACAAAAGTGTTGACTCACTCTTCTCCCAGGATGGCCTCCCCTGGAACCCTACTCAGGCTCAATGGCTCCTTCCCTGTCATTCAATCAGGAAGCTGGTAAAACAAATTGAAGCAAGTTTTCTTCAGCTCTAAAGAAAAACAAGGTGAGTAAGGGAGGAGAAGAAAGCATAAGTCAGATAACCGGGCCCCGCCCACTGTGACCTCTCCTCCAACATCTAAGCAGCACTGTGGCAACACCACACATCTGGAGCACCAAAGATGCTCCAGCTCAGATGCGGTCACTGCATCTTAACCAGCTTTGAGGGAGAATGGGGGATGAGGTGAGAAGAGAAGGGAGGGGAGAGAGGACAGGAGAAGGGGAGGGGAAGGAGCAGAAAGGAAGCAAAGGTGCTCATGGGAGGAGAGAGGGAGCTGAGGTTTGTTCAGACCTGCTCTGGCGGGCCAGTTGGTTTTGTGTGCCTCTGAAGAAAGCTTTGTGCCTCCATTTCCAAGGCAAACTATCTCCCCTGCCCCACCCTTGCCCTCACCTTCATGGACTAGGCCTGAGGAAAATCTCAATAAGCAAAACTTCCAAATGTGAGTGAGGGTCAGAAGCAATCCCGCCCAGCCCTCCCAGCTCTGTGCTGTCCATCTTTACTAGGAACTTTAATGGTTTTTCAGGCAGATTTGCTTTTGCACTCACTTTTATTTAAAAACAAACAAACGGGGCTGAAGAGATGGTTCATGGATAAAAGCACTTGCTACATAAGTATGGGGGCCTGAGTTTAGGTCCCTAGAGCCCATATGCAGCTGGATAGTGGAGGTGGGGAAATCCCCAGCTACTCACAGCCCAGCTGGCCTGAGCGAGTGAGTAAACAGCCAGAAGCCTTGTCTCAGACAAGGTGGAAGCCAAGGACCACCACCCAAGGTGCTGTGGCATTTGTGTTTTCTCTCTCTCTCTCTAATATTGTCTATCTTGCTAACGATGTTACTAAGCTATTAGTAGGTATTCTTCACCTCTGTCCTCTTGGGCCCTGTTTGAAGCCAGGCTTTGATTTCAGAATCAGACACAAGCTCAAAGCCAGCTTCACTAGCACCACTGCCAAGCCTCTGCCTGTCACCGATGCCTCTGCAGAGAGAGGCGAGGTGAGTGCCCGTGTCAGTCCTGTGACTGACAAATAGTAGAGGCTCAGGGCAGCCATCTTCTTCCCCTATGTCTTCCCCAGCACCAGCCCTTAACCATAAGGAGCCAGCAGCTAGGGTCCCACAGAGCCCACCAAAGCAGAGTAGGGTTTTTCAAAAGTCCTTCCCAGGACCTTCTCTGGCCAAAGGAGAGCTGGACTTTGGGGTGATCATCAAAGCCATGTCAGACCAATTTGTTTGTGTTAATTGCAGCCAATTAAACTTTATTTAACAGCTTTCCTAGGTCAGGCTCTCTTGGGAAAGTTAATTTCTGGCCAGATGGTAAAAAGGCTTTTATGGACCCTCACCTGTGGTGGAGAGAGAAAAGATGGATGTCAAAGGCACTTTGGAGCAGTGTGCAGATGGAAAGCAGCAAGAAGGATCGGTCAGAGAGAAGGCATGATGAGGGCAGTCTGACTAGCCCAGACTGAAAGGGTGACATGGGAGGAAGAGGCCTTAGTGTGATGGGAGGGGTACTTGGCATCCCTAGGACCTAGTACTTAACAGTATCTCTGGCCAACCCAGACCCCTGAGTCAGGATTGCATCTTAGGGACAGGGGAGATAATTCAGGGAGAAAGTGCTTGCCAAGCCAACAAGAGGACCTGCGTCCAGATCCCCAGCACCCACAGACCCAGGCAATGCAGTGTATGCAGGAGTGTGTGCAGGGGGTAAAGTGACAGGGTGGCCCTAGGGGCCAGTCTAGCCCAAATGGTGAGCTCCAGGGTAAGTGAAAGAATAATCTGCATTGAAATGAGACTGCCATTGTAATGGGAACATTTTTGCACACAGTACAGGTGTGAAAGACACTGTTTGGGCCACTCACATACAGACATCTGTATCTTCCTCAGATGCCAAAATGGAGATTTTTTTCATACTATGGCATAGGGGTTGCTATTGAATATCAACTTGACAGCAACTAGAATCATCTTGGAGACTAACCTCTGGGTGGTGTGTGAGAGAATCTCTAGTTAGGCTAATTGAGGAAGGAAGAGCTAAATGTGAGCTGAGCATTCGCATCCATTGCTCTGGACTGTGACTGGCTGCAAATACACTGTGACGGGCTGTCTCGATCTCCTGTCCCCATGACACCCCTGCCATGATGGATCTACCCTCAGATGTGAGCCAATGTAAACGTCTCCTTCCTTCCTTGGCTTTTGTTGGGAATTCTATCACAGTACAAGAAAAGTAACCCATGAGGTCTCCTAGTCACTCCACCCACTTCCAAAATGCTTGGCCATTCACCCATTACGTAGCCATGTCCTTTGATTTAAAATCGTCCCCTCCTGGGATGGTGGAAGAAAAAGCTCTTAACACTCGGAAAGCCAAGGACACTTAGAAGGTTCCAAAAGCTCAGGGAGTTACCTGTCTACAAGGCTCCTCTCCCAGATAAACAATGACCACAGACTGGGAAAGAAGGCTCCTTAGAGGGGCTTTGAGCAGAACGCTCCAGAGCTACATCACCCATACCAGGGATGGCAGAGGAGCAGCTGCCAGTGAGTCTCCCATGCTCCCCTAGGGAACCCCCAATAGCTCTGGGCTCATCAAGTTAGACTTGGGAGGATCCAGTTCTTTGACCTGTCATTGATTCTGATCTAGGGTGAGCAGATATCTGTTCACATCTCCCCAGGAAAAGTCCCACAACCAAGAAATGTTGCTTTGTGATTCCAGAAGGTTCAACTCAACTCAATCCCTTACCAATAAGTTCTTCCCCTGAATGATGCCTGGCTGGGGTCTCAAGAAGCATCTTCTGGTGCCTGGGGATTCAGCTGCAGATGAGAGGTAGGGAGAAGGCACCTGTCCCCACTATCTACATGGCTATTTATCAACAACCCTCTGTTCTTCTTAAGACCACTTCTTTTGGGCACCTCTCTGGGCTTAGCTCTGGCTGGATCATTTTATTCATGTTCCCTCTTCTTTCTCCCAGATCTATGAGGTTCAGGGGAAAATGTAAAGGGTCCCTTCCTGTATCACTCTCCACTTTTTCTTCAAGACAAGGTCTCTCACTGAACCGGAAATTCAAAGTTCTTCATCTAGAATGGAGACTACCATGCCCCAACAATACTCTTGTCCCCATACACTCTTCTACACACACACACACACACACACACACACACACACACACACACACACCAACACTAAGGTTACAGGCATACATGGCCATGCCTAGCTTTTTACATGGATCACTGGGATTTGAACTCAGGTCCTGGAGCCTGTCCACCAAGTGCTTTTACCCACTGAGCCATCTCTTTAGTCTATTTATATCACCTTATTTGCTTTATTAATATTTAGGGGTAAAGACAACAGCCACTGAAGGTATTATACCCACAAATACAGAGAGAGAGACTATAACCCCTTGGAGGCCATGAGGCCTGCCATGAAGGAGAGAGGAGAGAATAACTTTATTTGATGTCTTGGTAGGGACTGAGCAAGACAGGCAATTAGAGTTGGCCAGTTAGTTTGAGCCGTCTGTAGTCATGACATCTGGCTCTGGAGTGATTAAGTTCAGTGGTGGTAAGGGTGTAAGAGCTGTTGAGAGAAGTGGCTGGAGGCTCCCCTATTTGTCTGTGTTTAAGAGCTTCCTCACTCTCCATCCCAAGGAGATTCCTCCCAAAAGCCTGGGGATAGAAAGGCAAGAAGTGGGACTGGAGAGATGGCTCAGAAGTTAAGAGCACTGTCTGTTTTTCCAGAGGACCTGAGTTCAATTCCCAGCAACCACATGGTGGCTCACAACCATCAATAATGAGATCTGGTGCCCTCTTCTGGTGTGTGTATACACAATAAATAAATCTTTTTAAAAAAGAAAAAAAAGAAAAAGAAAAAAGAAAGAAAGGCAAGAAGTTCCCAATAACTGCCCAGAAAAGGGTGCCTGCCCTGTGCTTACAGAAGAGATATAAAGGCACCAAGTTCCCAAAACATGCCAACATCACCTTCCCATGCCTCCAAAGCCCCCTCAGTGAATGCTGTGAGTGTGCCGGCTGCTCCCTGCAGGTTCCCGACTAAACTAGAAGACAGACATCCTGAGAGCTTTCTCACTTGGAGCAGGGACCAAAATTTCAATGACAGAGCAAAGTTCCCCCTGGAGAACCAGTGAATGTCCTGGGCTACTTACACAGCACAGGTGGAGAGTAAGCAACCAAGCAGGAAGTCTCACCCTACATGATGACCTCCCGATGATGGCACAGATGGAGGCCTTCCATTAACCTTCCCTGACCTACATACTCTGACCCTCCCCAAGGGCAGAGATGGATAGAGCTGGTTGGGAGGAGTGGTTGGATATTCAGGTGAGGGTCTAATGCCCATCCTCAGACCTCTCCTCTGAGAGCGTCAGCAGTTAGCAAGCCCAGGCCTGGTGATCCTTTGCAAGCAAACACAGCTGGTCTGATGAGTTATAACATTAATCTTCTTTGATTCAGTTCTCTCTCTCCCTACCACCCATGACAGGGCCAGGTTCCTCTGGCATTCATTTTGAACACACCAGGAGCAAGGTATGCCTAATAGTCACTTTCAGATACATTGACTTGACAAACACTCACACTTAGCAGAAAAAGATAATCACCAAGGAGTACCAGTGAGTACAGACCAAGCTCCCCTGGGAAAGTGGTTCTTGGCTTCTCTTTACCTGAACTCAGGCGTGGAGGTCAGGAGCCCAGAAGATGCTGAGCACGCTACTTGGAACTTGGAAGCTAATGGTGATCAGATTTAATAATTATTAGCAATCTGCACATTTTCTGCTGCAGATGAAATAATTGCACAAGAGAGCCAGCTAGTAGAGAAAGAAGGCTGCAAATGCCTTCCCCTCTCAGCATTAACAGAGCAAAGCTACAGAGCTCGCTGCAATTAATTATCACTCTGTCTTATTAGCACCTTTATCTATTCATCCCCACACAATACAGACACTGAAAGCCTGCTCAGTGAATGCTCCACCTAAGGGACCTGGGCCAGGACTAGAGCGCAGGAAGGTGGGGTCTTGTGGAGCTCCCAGGCTGGGGGCAGGAGGCAGTGGGAATGGATAGTATTGGATAAAGAGGGTAGCCTCTCCACAGAGCAGGATGCTGAATCTCCCAGCACTGAGCCAATAGAAACGACCCAGAAAATATCGGATCTCCAAAGAAACATCAAAAGTCAAGAAGTAGCCAGAGAGACTGAGGCTATGCTCCTAGATCCTGAAGCACAGAAGGGCCAAGGCCAGCATTGTGGACACTAGAGCAGTGTAGCTATACAAGGCCCCACACTCAGAAAAACCCCTATACCTCTATACACTGAGATTGTGAAGAGAGGGCAGAGGTATGGAATATTCACTGGGGCCCTCAGCTCCACATGCTAACCCTCCTCTGTTTTATCACCTCCATGGATGATTCGCAGCAGCTTTTAATCCTCTTTTCCAGCGATGATGCTGGGAAGGGAGAGGTGTCTTAGGGTCAGAATTGTGTACCCAACCCTCCCCATGCACCCCGAAGTCTACTAGCATCTCAGTCCCTTCACAGTGAAGAACGGCATTGTGAGAGACCGAGGGAGCAAGAATACAGAGAAAGACAAAGATCTGTTTCCTGCTTTGTTGAAGAACTCTGTCTTCTGAGCAAAAGGCCACCATCTTTGTTGGATCAGCCATGTCTGCTCTAAGGGATCCATCAGGACTCACCGGAGTGGGTGGGCAGGTCATTGGATGTCACTCATGATTCCAGCAGCTCCTCCCATCCATTTTAATGCAATTTTGTCCTAATTCCACTTGACCTCTGGGTCTCAGAGGTGCTACAGTATATAGCCAAAGGAGGATTAATGGAAAGGAGAATCTATGTATCTGTGAGGAAGACATCATCCATGCTAGGTAAAGACTTTCCAATATGGCTGCTTTTGAGGTCACCCACACTGTCATTAACCCGTCACTGGTGCTCTGTAAATTAAGCCCATCAAATTCACTGGGTTCCCCCAGGGAAGGAATTTTTAAAACATAGATTTTAAACATAGAACTGTGTGTTTTCATTTTGAACTGGGCTCTACAAACATGATCCAGTCCACTGCTTCTAGGTGAGTCATGGGGTATTTCATAGGGCTCTGCCTGATCATCCAGGACTACTGCATTCAGCCCTTGGGCAGACACATTTAACCTGCCATACGCAGGCCTCTGCTATGGTGCTATGATGGTGGGTGGGGCGAAAGTCACGAACCATTCTGAAAAACATAGTCTTAAAGCTTGGTCGTCTCTTCACTGTGACATTCTGTGTCTACCTCATTAGCTGAAGAAATTCCAGAACCCAAATTGTTTTTAACAAATAAAGTGAAAGATCCCCATGGCAAGCCTTGAAAGGCCAGTCCTGGCTGGGATAGCTTAGCTGGAAAAGTGGCCCAGCAATCCAGTAGCCTGTGGGGGTGGGCAACATTCACTCATCCATGAGGAAGAGGAGGTCCATAGTGCTGCCAGGAGGAGGATAAACAGCAGCTGGAGGTATACAGCTGGCTAAACTCCCAACCCTGCTTCTTAGCATATAATTGTTTGCCAGTTCAAAAGTCTCAGAGCCTTTTGACAAGCAGACAGATGAGGGTGGGGGAACCAGAGACAGATATACAGAGAGAGAACTTACAAGGTAGAAGCATAAAAGGGAGTTAGAAATGCCAACAGACGCCATCAATGAGCAACCCTACTGTGAATAGCCAATCTCCATCTACTGGGCAGCCCAGGAGTCATCACCCAGAAAGAAAATGGTAGAAATGTGTACCCACTGTAATGGCTCACGTTACTTGTCAACCTACACACAGCCTAGAATCACCCAGCAAAAGACAGTGGCTTCTCTATATTGAACCAGCCTGTTAGACACATCTGTCGTTAGTTAACTGATGTGTGAAGACCCAGCCCACTGTAGGAGGCACCATTCCCTAGGCTCCAGAGCTGTGTTAAGAGTGGAGAAATCAAGCTGAGCACAAGTAGGTGGGCAAGCAAGCATGTGTTCGTTTCTCTCAGCTCGTGCATGGATAGGATGTGACCCGTTGTCTCACGTCTCAAGCTTGGGCTTCTGCAATTTCCCCAAAGTGACAAACTTTAACCTGGGACTGTGAGATAAAAATAAGCCCTTCCTTCCCAACAACAGAAATAAAACTACAGCTCCTGCCAAGCCCTATCCCCGGGGACTTCCCTTAGTTTCTGAGCTACAGGTACCAGCTGGTAGGTGGAAAACAACAGTCCAGGAGAAAAGGGAAACAGAGTGCTAGAGACAGGCCGTGTCCTGGGCTCCTTCTACGGGGCTGGGGCACTGGAGCCTTACCACACACGTGTAACAAGTATAAGTAACATCCCCACTATGTGGGATGTCTTTCTGTATGCTGTAAATGTCATTGGATAATAAAGGAACTGTCTTGGCCTATAGGAAGGCATCTTATAAGTAGGCAGAAGATCCAAGCATAGATACAGGGAAAAGAAGGTAGAGTCAGAGAGATGCAATCCAGCTGTCTAAGAAGTAAAATGTAAAGAAATAGGTAAGCCACTGGCCACGTGGCAAGACAGATTAAAGGAAATGGGTTGAATTAAGATGCAAGAGCCCATTAGCAATAAACCTGAGCCATAGGCCAAGTAGCATGTAATTAATATAAGCCTCTGTGTGTTTCTGTGGGACTGCAGGTCTGCAGGTCTGGACCACAGGCCGGATAGGCCAGAAACTTACTATTACACCCCACTCTACAGATGAGCCCCTTGAGAAATGGGGTTATAACAAAAAATGAAGGTTGTGAGATATTAAACAGAACTGTACTGGATACTTTTATTGTTGCTGAAATAAAATTCTTAACCATAAACAACCTAGGAGAGAAGGGCTTAATTTATCTTATGGGTCAGAAGGACACAGTCCCTCATGGCTAGGAAGGTATGGCAGCCAGAACATAAGATGACATTGCATGACATCTGCAAGTCGGAAGCTAAAGGAGATGAATGTCGGTGCTCTGCTCACTTTCTACTTTTCATATGGTCTTTGACCCCAGCCCATGACATGGTACCACCCACATTTAGACAGTGTCACCTCACCTCAGTTAACCTAATATAAATAGTCCCTTGTAGGCAACACCTCACAGAAGCTCGTCTCGTGCACAATTCTAGATCCTGATACTGTAACCAATATTAACCACCACAGAGACGCAACCCCACTGCTTTATGTGCAACTCGGCTCCCAAGCCTGTTCTGAGTTACCACGAGTACCTTTCTCCCTCCTGTACAATGGGTCAAAGACCTGAGCTCAGATAACATACTGGGTTTTGGCCTCTGGTGAAGTCAGCAAGTGTGGACATGATGAAGATGAAGAAAGCAGAGAGACAAAGTCAATGCTAAACCCTCAGCACGTGCTGGAGAGCTCAGAACTGGGAGCAAGACAAAGAAAAGACAATTAGCAGAACTACAGGCACTGTGCTTCTGGACTGCATCTCTGCTGCCAGCTGCTGTCCCCATCTGAAGTCTAGGTCCTATCACCAGCCATCTCCCAACCCCAGGAAGACAGAAGCAACCGGCTTAACTAAAGACAAACGCACAAATGTCAGTGCAGCCAGCGATAATCAAAGCATTCCCTGGGGGAAGTCCAGAAGATTAGATCCCCAAGATGGTTCAAACCAAGATATAACAAAAAATAAACTGTGGGGAATCTTTGATGACAACAGAGATGTCAGAACCAGACTGTAGGCTGCCCAGGTCTGGAGACCCATCCCTGAAGGAACATGCTCTCCTAAAAGAAACACCTTCCCCTATCCATTCCTTCCTAAGGGGAAGAACAGACACTCTTTAGCGTAGTTCTGGGCCCAGCCACATCTGGCCCTAGCCAAAGCCTGAGGCTGCCCAGGACCATTTTTTAATTCTTTTGCAGTCAGCATTTTCCTTTCTTCATTTGCTGGTTGAATAATACAGCCTGTGAGAAAAGGGCCCTCAGCACAATTCTGGGGCTCGTTTACAATGGAAATTGGGAAAACGGCAAAACACACGCTGCAAAATGCATTTAAAAGAAGATGATTCAATTGGATTTGGCAGCTCTGATATTCAGGACCAGAAGGAGAAAATCTGTCTATGATTTGAACATGTATAATTAAGATGAAAGCCTTAAGTACTGGGTGCATTTCTTAAGATGTCACCGGCTCTGTTGACTCCGGGCGTTCTGATCAGCAATGTGGAGCGTTTATTTCTGAAATCAGAATAGCTCCAAGTGAGTGAGATGCCTTGTATAAAACCAGGACCACAGAGCCCAGTCAAACCTTGACACCACACCACTTATCAAGTGGGGTGAAGGCAGCAGGGGTGAGGCAGTGAGAGCAAAAGACCCCCCGAAGAGCCAGCTCCGATCTCCCCCGAGCTGCACTCACTAACCTTTGCAGTCAGAGATACAGACAGAATTGGATCCTTCCTGCGGGTCTTATTTTGGATCTTCATCTCCTGCCAGGTCCCCGGGACCTGCTCCATGAATGTAGATGACATGCTTTGAATGTAGGATTGTGTGCTTTCAAAAGGAAACCTGGTACTGCCATCCCCTCTCTTACATGATTTCCCTTGGGGAGGCGTTAGTTGACAACCCACCCATGTCAAAAGATGCTGGGGGTCTGTGTAGGTGGCTCAGTGGTTAAAAGAACATATAACTCTTTCAGAGGACCCAGGTTCGGTTCCCAGCACCCACATGGTAGCTCACAACCATCTGTTGAACTTCAGTGATCCAGTGTCCTCTTGTGGCCTCCACAAGCACGAGGCAAGTACATGTAGTACAAAAATACATGAAGGCATAAATACTCATGCACATAAAAAAAATAAGTTAATTCAAAAACACTTAACAAAGACATGGAATAGAAAGTTCTAGAAAAAAAATTACCATTTATAAATCTTAATTGTGTGCTGTCTGAGTAATACAGTAAAATTCTTCCCAGCTCCCCCCATCCTGCCTACCATCTGACTCACTCCTTTGTCCAGCTTGTCTCTGCTGTATATGGTACCCTCCTATCATCACTCAGCAGCCATCTCCAACTCCATCAATCCTCTGATGTATTCTCCACAGATAGTTGGGATCATCACAGAGATGACTCACAAGTGGTACCATGGGACAGAAACCTGGGGCTGGAGTGAGTCTCACGATGGTGCCCGACGTGTAACTTGCTAGGTCACTATCCACAGGGAGTAGAATCTCCTGAGACTTATCCGTCTCCATTTTCCCTGTGGGTGGGAGAGGAAAGGGGAACCCTAAACTCCTTAGAGACAAAGCTGTTGCCTCTGCCCTGGGAGCAGCCTGCCTTGTAAAAGGGAAGGCAGAATGTGGGAGGAGCATGAAATGGAGAGTCCAGGAAGAGAGTTGTGCAAAGGGGCAGCTGCATAATCCAGCCCTGCAGACAACCGGAAGACTGCTACCCAGCCCCCAGAGCAGTCAGCTTCAAACCAGCACCTTCCTCCCTATGCACATAAGCAGCCCTGTAGATCTAACTCAGCTGGAATTCCACATCCAGGAGTACTGCAGGTATAACTTAGTCAGGTCAGACATACACAGGAGAAAACTAGATTCACTGTCTGACTGTATGACAATAGAGATGTTAGAACAAGACTGTAAGCATCTATGGATCTTCCTGCCCAGGCCTGGAGGCTGCCTGGGTCTCGTCCTGCCCTTGGCCACACTGCCTGCCTGCATTGCAGGGTAGCACTGTTAATGTAGGTAGCCCCAAGTGCACCAGTTCCTCCTGACCAGCTGTGGGACCTTGCGAGTTCCTAACCTCCCTCAATCTCTGTGTCGTCATCTACAAAGGGCTCATTCTTCAGATATGTGTGTAGAAGCTGGCAGAGCAAGCTTCACGTTCCCGCTCCCTCCTCCTCCTCCTTTCCCTTCCTGTCTCTTGTCTTCTTTTCCTCTTTGCTTCTTTTACATTTGTTGTCTTCCTCCCTCCCTCCCTTCCTTCCTCCCTCCCTCCCTTCCTTCCTCCCTCCCTCCCTTCCTCCCTCCCTCCCTCCCTTCCTTCCTTCCTTCCTTCCTTTTCTTCATTTCTTTTCCCATTCCATCTCCTTCCCTTTTCTTCCTCAAAATCACTCAAAGCCCAGACCGTGAACAGCCCATTCTTTGTTGTCCTATGAGGCTGTCCATGGGAGCCTCATCAAGTCCACCTGACAGAGCCCAGAAGCAGCTACGCAAAGCCCATATGAGTATTGGGGAAGCCCTGTCCCCACAAAGAGCAGTGAGAAAGAATCTTCAGGACTCCGGTTTAGAAGTGTGAAAATAAATGTTCTGGTTTTCTATGCTTTGTTTCTGCTTTTTACCTTCCAAATCAAGCACAGCTTATCAGAACCAATGCAATCTTTGAGAGTAGAAGGGAGCTGACAGAGACAGAACCTGGGAAAACTTGGCTCTCTGGGACACAGAGAGCAGCTTCTGAGGCCAAAGAAACATTGTTGAGCACTCCATACCTGCCCAAAAACAGCGACTAAGCTGGCTGGTCTCTGTCCCAAGATCCTGGGAAGTGTCCTGGGTAAGGAAAGTTTGCAGTGCATGTCAGTAGCCACAGGCAACTGGGCATCCTTGGCAAATGGAGCACCCCAGAGGTCCACAATGCTCACACCTCCCCCTCAGACATGTCAGTCAACATTCATATTCAGAACCATCTCCATTGGCAAGGCAAACGTAGCTTGCATGTGAGGAAGGGCCCTCAAAGCATGGAGGCAACTACCCTGGGTCCTTATTGCCCAAAGAGGGAGAGGAGAAATATGTGGGCCTTCAGTCCATAGCTCTTGACATTAAACAGAACAAAAACTGGAATCATCCCAGTTTCAGGCATCTTGTTTCTTGTTCTGTTTGTTTTTAATCTCAAAGATCAATAAAGTGAATAAAAAGTTTAATTCTGCTCCAAAAGTTGTAATCCCAGTACTCAGGAGGCTGAGAGGGATTAAGAATCTGAGGCTAAGTTGGGCATGGTGGCACACTCCTTGAGTCCCAGCACTTGAGAGGCAGAGGCAGGCGTATCTCTGTGAGTCTGAGATCAGCCTGGTCTACAGAGTGAGTTCCCGGACAGCTAGCATTACATGAGGCCCTGCCTCGAAAAGAAAAAGGAAGAGTCTGAGGCTAGAGCTACTGGGATTTCTCAGAAGCCTAAGGTTCTGACCACCTGAATTCCATCCAGAGAAAGGGAACCAACTCTTCCTATTGTCCTCTGACCTACACACACGCATGCATACACACACACACACACACACACACAGGCAGATAGGTTTTTGAAATATAATTAAGGCTAGCGGGGCTGGAGAGATGGCTAAGCGGTTAAGAGCACCGTCTGTTCTTCCAGAGGACCCGGGTTCGATTCCCAGCACCCACATGGCAGCTAACAACTGTCTGTAGTTCCAGTTCCAGGCAAACACCAAGGCAAATAAATAAATAAAGTTTAAAAAAAATTTAAAAAAAAAAATTAAGGCTAGCTTCCAACTCTCACAATTTTACTTTTACATTTTATTATTATTACTGGTGTGTGTGTGCGCGCGCGCACATGTGTGTGCAGCCAGTTAACTAAACAGAGAGAGCTCAGTCATTCACATCATACTCTTCAATTCCAAGTGACTGGACATAGGCACACTCCTATGAAAGAAAGGAATTCTCCATGTGGGATGCATTCCCAGTGCTATACATACACAATAAAACTCAAACCCAAACACCCTCTTATTGCAGAATAATGCTCCCATATACTGTAAAAATTTGTTACTCATATTGGTTTAATAAAACACTGATTGGTCAAGAGATAGGCAGGAAGTAAAGGCAGGGTAACCAGACTAGTAGAATTCTGGGAAGAGGAAAGGTCGCCAGCTAGACACAAAAGAAGCAAGATAACAATGGTACACTGAGCAAAGGTACCAAGCCACGAGGCCAAGCATAGATAAGAATTATGGGTTAACTTAAGTGTAAGAGCTGGTTAGTAATATGCTCAGCAGTTACTATAATATTAAGCCTCTTAGACAATTATTTGAAAAGCAGCTCTGGTATTTGAAAGTTTCTATCTGGGACAGAAACTTCAGATTCCCCTCCTAGAAACAACTCAGAGGCAGAATGATTTCCTTTATGATGTTTTTGCATTTACTTGTGTGTGGGAATGTAGTGTGCCACTGCACACATGTGGAGATTAGAGAACAACTTGGGAGAGCTGCTTCTCTCTTCCCATCAGGTAGGGGATCAAACTCAGGTCACAGAGTGACAACATACACTGAGCCATCTCACCACGCCCAAGGTCCCAGTTTCAGAGGGTCTACTTGATAATCACTTGACCCCATACACTTGGGCAGAACATCACTGTGGTAGAAGCATGTGGAAGAAGTTGCTCTTTCTTTCAGTTCACTTTTTAAAAGATATTTTAACATGCATATGCATGTGAGACAGAGTAGCTGCCACATGTGTGTGGATACCTTCGAAGGCCAGAAAAGGGTGTCAGATTCCCTGCAGATGGACTTGGATGTGGTTGTGGGCTTTTTGATTTGAGTGCTGGGAACCAAAGCTTGGTCCTTCGAAAGAGCAACAAGTTCTCTTAACTGCTGATCCATTTCTCCAGCTCCATGAACTTCACATACTGGTGAATAGGAAGGAAAGGAAAGGAAATAAGGAAGGAACCAGGGCAGGATCCAGCCCCAAGGACATCCCCATCCCCATGACCCACTTCCTCCTACCTCCTCCCAGCGTCCCTCACTTCCAGATAATTCCATCACATTGTGAAACTATCAGAGGTCAGAGCCCTCATGAACTTATCACTTCCCACAGAGGCCTATTAGCTGGCAGCTGAATCCTCAGTATATGAGGCCGTGAGGGACATTTCACAGCCAGACAACAGCACCGAACACCCAAACACAGCCTCAGGAAAAAGAGCAAGTGCTCCAGAGGCATCTGGGTGGCCGCTTTCTTGGGAACACTGGTTTATAGGAATGTTGAGGTCTTTTATCTAATGCGAGGTGAGTATTCCGAACATAAAAACCAGTGTTTCAAATGCTTTCAAACCAAGAACTTTTCACAAGCCTGCATGATTGCACAAGTGGAAAACTCCACACCATGAAACTTTACTTTATGTATAAAATCACTAAGCATATTGTATAAAATTACCTTGGGGCTATATGCATATGATTTATAGAAGACATAAATAAATTTCATGGTTAATTTTGGGGTCTCATCCCCAAGAAATCTCATTATACAAATATAAATATTCTGAATTTGTTTTTAAAGTACAAAACATTCTATCCCCCAGGCATTTTTACATGAGAGAGATTCAGCTTGTCTAAATATGAACTTCTTTCCTCACTGGCTTTTGGACTCCGCAGGCGGGAAGCTGACTCCTGAGCATGCTCTCCCCTTCTTTGCCAAGGGGAAGACTCTGCAGTAGTCTCTGAGGACAGTCAGGGAATCCAGGTCCAGCTACTGCTCAACTATCCAGCTTAGGTGAAGTGCTGCAGACCCCCGAGGAAGGTAGATGATACAAGCTTGATGAAGCTGGTCACATCTCATCCACAATCAGGAAATAGCAAAGGATATAGTTCAGGATCCCCATCAAGGGAATGGTGTCATCCATAGGAAGGGTTAGTTAAAACAATCAGGATGTCATCCCCCGACTACATGCCTAGACACCCATCTCACAGGTGAGTTAACAATTGACTGTGACCATCATAAGGACTCAAAAGAATCTGTTGTAAGTCCATGGAATTGCCTTGCTTGTTTTAATATAGAGAGAGGATGCTAGGGAAAATGGCTCAGAGGTAGAGTGTGTACTCCACATGCTCAAGAGCCTGGCATGATCCCTAACACCAAAATAAAATCAAATGAAAGAGATGGAGCGGGGAATTGCCTTTGATGTCTATGATTATAGCTGAGAAGGAGAGTTCCCTAGCAGACCACCACCAACATTGGTGAAAACGGAATAATCAAAGCCCAATGGGCTGCCCAAAGCCCTGCATCCCCAGAACACTCTATGTTCTCAAGGACAAAGAAGTTAAGTCACCATCCCTGTACGCTTCCTACTTGGAGTTGAGCACACTCCCTTCCCAAGCCCCACAGGCTCAGCTCTAGGGTCAGAAAAACAACTGGAGTAGAGTGGAAAGAATACCCAGAGAGGCGCATCCCACAAAGGATGGCCACTAAATGTGACTCATTGTCTTCCAGACCTATCTCACAGTTTGATTCCCAGACTCAACTTCCTCTATTCAGGCTGTAGAGGTTAGCTCCTCAGAACCTACCTATGGATCCTGGGAGCCCACCATCAACTCAGACTTAGAAGAAGTCATGTGAGTTGAGAGGACATTGAGTTTCTGTCCCCAGGCTCAGAGTGCCAGTGACCCAGATAGGCTCATAGCAAGCATAGGAGCTCAGGGATGGGAGGGGGAAGTGTCAAGAAAGTAAGCCGCAGGGGCCGTGACCATCTGACCCTTCTAGAAAGTGCTGCAGTGGCAGAATGCCAGGAAGGCTTCATTTTCAAGCCTTGATTTCATTAATAAGATAATGATGAGTCGAGTCGTTTAACTTTGCATCCGAGAGTGAAGCAAATTACCTGTGTCTATATTGCTTAATGACAGAGGCGCTAACTGGACCTTTGCCGCCTGCTGGAACTCAAGCTGACCTATCATAGGAGGAAATTTTATGCCCTTGATTTTGCCATTTGACTGAAGCCATCCATCAGGCCAGTCTTCCACCCCCAGCTTCACAGTTCTACATGATCCCAGAGTCCTCTGCCATCATGCTATTTCCCTGGTTTTTTTAACCCAATGGTCTTGTGACCGTGAATTATGTTCTGGGCATGAATCATGCAGCTCCATTAGCCAGCACTCAGGCACAAAGGTACAGTTGTCACACTTTCGGAGATCTGTCCCCAGGGAGGCATTCATCCTAAATTAGAGATGTCCTGAACTTCTCACTCTCCTCAGGAGATGCCAATGCTGCAGTGGCCTTCTGAGCCACGGTGATGGTTCAAATTCTGGTACAGAAGCCCATGAATCTCCCCCAAGCCAGAGAGACTCAGGGATTTTTTTCACTCTTTCAGAGTCCTAAATTTCTCCCTCTTATTTCTTCTAACTAATATGTAATTTCTGCAGAAGATAGGATCCAGAAATTAAGAAGGATCAAAACAAAGCATTGTCTTCTAATCTTGATGAGAAGGTGGTACTCATGAGGCCCCAGGAGCCATGGTTGTCTGCAGAAGACCTATACAGGAGCAAGCCAGTCAACATTTTAGCACAGAATGGGATGGGGTTTATGAGCTCTTATCCTTAGCTGAGGAGCTATAGATGGTTGACAACTTATGGCTGTCTGATACTGTGGGATTATGCTCTTGTACACTGTAAATGTTTGTCCCTGTAAATACTGGTTTAATAAAATGCCGATTGGCCAGAAGCTAGACAGGAAGTAGAGGCAGGGCAACCAAACTAGGAGAATTCTAAGAAGCAGAAGAGCAGAGTGGCAGATGCTAGCCAGATGCGGAGGAGGAAGATAAGAATGCTGTACTGAGAAAAAGGTACCAAGCCACACAGTCAAACATGGATAAGAATCATGAGTTAGTTTAAGAGTTAGCAAAAAATGAGCCCGAAACATAAGCGAAGCAATTATAATTAATATAAGCCTTTGTGTATTTGAGGCTAAATGGCTATGGGACTGACCTGGTGGAACAGAAAAACTTCTGACTACAGTTTGAAGTCCTGAGGTTCTGCCTAAGGGTAGGCTTAGCTTTCCTGGCCTGGGCCATAAGAAGAGAATACTTATGTAGTTAAGGAGTACTTGGATTCTTCTCTCATTGGAGTACCAAATAGAGCCATCTACCCAGCTTCTAGAAACTTCTCTGGCAAGAACTTTGCTGACATTTGTTTCTCTCTAATGCTAATAAAATATCTGAGTAAATAAGAAACATTTGAGCAATATGTAGAGAAGGAAAGGAGAAAGGGGAAGGAGGAGGAAGAAAAGCCCTTAATCTAGTTAGAGTTCTATCGCTGTGATGAAACACCATGACCAAGTGCAGCTTGGGGAGGGAGGGGCTTACCTCACTCTCAGTCCCATGTTACAGTTCATCATCAAAGGCAGTGAGGGCAGGGATTCAAACAGGGCAGGAACCTGGGATCAGGAGCTGATGCAGAGGCCATGGAGAAATGCTGCTTACTGGTTTGTTCCTCGTGGCTTGCTCAGCCTGCTCTTGTGGTGATATATTGTATATTTAATAAAAATCAGCCCGGAATATCAGAGAACAGAATCACCCACAGTCAACTATGGGGGTCAGAGAGTGGTGACTCACGCCTTTAATCCCATTACTCAGGAGACAGAGATTTCTGTGAGTTCAAGGCCTAACAACCAACAGTAGTAGCTCACATCTTTAATCCTAATTCTAGCATTATGATGCAGAGTTGAACCCATAAGTGAAACAGCTGGGCAGGCTCGATATTTAAGGCAGGAGGAGGTAGAAATCCAGGCATTCTGTAGAAGTGACCAGAAAGGTTGAGGACCTTTGAAGAAGACAGCCCTTACCCTGTTTGGCCTGAGAAGTTGGCTGGGTGAAAATTGACTGTAGTTTGTTTCGTCTTTCTGATATTCCAGATTTTCTCCAATATCTGACTCCAGGTTTTCATTAAATACTAACTAAAATTCATGCACTATTCTCTCCTATAGAACCCAGAACAACCAGCCTGGGGATGTCACCACCCACAGTGAGCTGGAGTCTTCCTCACTGATCACCAATTAAGAAAGTATATTACAGCCAGGTCTTATGAAGGCATTTTCTCAACTGTGGCTCCCTCTTTTCAGAGAACTCTAGCTTATGCCAAATTGACATAAAACCAGTCAGGACAGTAGGTATCTGTTGGGCTTTGTTTCTTTTTATTGGTAGAGAAAAGGCAGTCTCACCTTTATGGTGTGAGCCTAGACCAAGAATTGGGGAATAAACCCTATGTTCTTCTTGGGAACCCAACAGATCAGTTTCTTTCCTGAGACTCAGTTTCTTTTCCTGTAAAACACTACCCTGTGCATTTGCTACTCTTCAGTTCCTGTGATAAAACACCAGACCAAAAAAAAGAAAAGATAAGGTAGAAAGGGTGTGCTTTGGTTTACAGCTCCAGAGGGATAGAATCCATCCAGGTGGAGCAGGCATGCCATGGTAACAGGAACAGAAAGCTGGCTCATTTAATCCTAATATGCTCACATTTTCATCCACACACAGGAAGCAGTAAGGTGAGGCTAGAAACTCTCAAAGCTCATCTTCCAGTAAGGTACTTCCTCCAGCAAGATTTAACCTATAACTTCCTTCAAAGAAGGCCACAAACAGAGGATTGATGATCAAATGCGTGAGCCTACTGAGCAGCATTCTCATTTAAACCACCACATCCTGCCCCCAAGGATGCATGATGCTCCTCTAGGGTCGCTGTAGAATTTTGCCTAAAGACAAACATGTCATAATCACTAATAAGAAGTCATCACCACCACCGCTGCTCTGGTTCTGAAAGGAGCCCTCTGCAGGTCCAGGCATAACCTGGTCTGAAAGCCAAGGTCCTCTTGCCCTTGATGCCACGGAGAATTCTTGGACCTTAGGACCGATCTGGGTGCATGTCTGAGCCTCCTACCTCAGGCTGTACTCACGGCTTCCTGCACTCCCACATCCCATTCCTACCATGAGCAGGGGGGAGGGGAAGGGCTTTGCAGGGTCTGCAAGCCCTTGGTCCCTCACCCCTAGCTTGAAAAGTAGTGGAAAGGGCTTTATTAAAATGGATGTCAGCACTTCGGTCAGCCCTCACCCAGCAGCTTACCCTAAATTATTAAACAGCAGTAAGGATGCTGGGGCTTTGCCATTCGCTAACAGATGGGTTTGGGCCACATCTCTGTGTGTGGTGTTGATGAACAGCAGCAGGAAGTGTGTGTGGCCCGGGTGCAGAGCCCAGTGGGGAAAGAACTCAGCTAGGACCCCCACCTACCTCCTGCCTGACCCTCCAAGCTCCTCCCCACTCCCCCACTTCCTGTTGCATGCCAAGGGACTCTCTGAAGTCCAGCAGGAACCCACAATGCCCAGGGCAGCAATGTCAATAATCAATGTTGCATGAGGGCCTACTTTGTGTTCAGCACTTCATGTGAGTTATTTTATTTAATCTTTACAGTGAGCCCACAAAGAAGGTGTCTCTAACAGCCTTTTACAAGTGAACACACTGATCTCTAAGGTGGTTCATTGCCCAAAATTATTTGCTTACTCAATGACAGACCCAGGGTTGAGACCCATGACCCCTGGATATCTGCAGCCATCCCTCTGTCCTGTCTCCTTGGTTTCTATCTACCCACTCTAGATTCTTAACAGCTTTTGTTGTACCCAATACTGTGGATGGATTCATCCTGTGGGTGGGAGGCTCAATTTTAAGGGCTGAGGATGCTGATGTCCCCTGAAGAGACCCAAGAGAAGATGCAGGAGTGGAGAAAGCATGGAGAATTTGTTCCTCCAGCCTGAAAAGCCTTCCCCTAGAAACTGGGACCCTGGGAGTGAAAACAGGATCTTTCAGGGATCTGCATCTCATGGAGAGGCAGCTATCGCTGGTCCAGCCCACAGCCTGTCCCGTGGCCTCCTGCAGCAGTGTCCAGCTGTCCCCTGTCATTACTATTTATTGTAATTGCTGCATTTTATTAGCATTCAGTCTCCAAGGGGCATTAAGGATAAAAATGTCACTTCATTTAAGCCCATGAATGACTGAAGATTTGGAATAGGAACTCAGTGAGGGGGGGGTGGGACCATGGCAACAGGCAGCCACCTCAGACTGAAGCCAGTAGGAAATTTGGTTTTATTTGCTTAGAAGTTGAACAGAACCAAACACGCTGGGGATAGAAATCCCAAGCAACAACTTTGAGCAATTTCACGAGCTCAAGTTTCCCAGGTTATTGAGGTGAAACAGCCAAGTCAGACCCCACCTCACCCCTTTCACCCCCCCCAGCCCTGCCTGCGGAGGTGCAGAAGACTTGGGCCACTTCTCCCTTACATAGTCTCCCCTGAGCCCACAGCTTCACAGGTCTTGGAGGCAGCATAGTAGGACTCTGTCCTGCTCCCTGGCAGGCTAGCCCTGCCCTCACCTTCTGCCCTCCAAGGCCACTCCCAGCTCCTAGCCAAATCTCACTTCTCTATGGAACTTGCAGCAACAGGAGATCAGCTGCAAACCTTCCCAGCCAGGAATTCTTAGACTCATTTTCTGCCTCCCTTACCACCTCTTTTCCCTTCTTATCTTCTTTTTGGACATTTGTATCCTCCTTGTATGAGAGGAGGGCCAGCTAGGCATTTGCTGGACAGGAGGGAGCTACCTTTGTTTCTCTTGCCTACCCAGTGGTGGTACCAGCAAGATGTCCTTATACCTGGTACTCCCACTGCCCTTGAAAACCTCAAAGGGAGGGAAATCCTTAAGATGGTTGTTTATTAGCAGCTCTTGATAGCATTAGCAGGTGAGAGAGCATAGTAAAATATAGATTAGAGGCGGGGAGGGGGCACGAATCACACTGCCATTTGTCCTGTTCCAAATGTCATTATGCATTCCATCGTGGCATATTACTGAGATGATTAGTAGCATCAAATGACTTCTGAAAAATGATTATATGCCATTAAAAGCATTAGTCTGTCTGAAACCAGCACAAACAAATGGCCGTGCAACGATGACTCATTAGCTAAGGAGGCTGGGAGATGTGGTAGAACTGCAAAGCCATTAGAGCAGCCAACAGGTTGGAGGGAGTGAAGGCTGCTGAACCCAGATCCCCACTCAATGGCCGGAGACCTGGACCCAGATGGCACAGGGGACCTGAAGGATTCAGGCTGCTCCTGAGGGGCAGAGCTGAGGACATCAAGGGTCCGTCCTGCTAATGGCAACCGTGTCCTAGTCATCTCCAGCATCTAGAGAAGGGAATGAGGCAGACGGCCCTTCAGGTTATAGCAGAGGACATTTGGAGAGGAAAAACAGAAGCAGCTAAGCTTAACCATAGAGATGTGGGTATGCTGATGAAATAAATGCCTTAGCAGAGGTTCCTGGAGGGAATTTTTTAATTGACTCTTAAAAAAAAGAAAAAAATTGGCTTGGGAATCACAATGTAATTTACAACGACAGGAACATTTAGAGAAGCTATCGTTTGGGAGATTAAAAAACATTCTTTGAATATATACCAACAAAATAGCTCTGATATGACAGCAAAAAGAGGAAATGAGTCAAAAGCATTATCCTTTCCAACATTTCCCAGTATCTAAACTCCAGCCCCAGCCTCGAAGTACAAGGTCCAATCTGCGGTGGATTTTGCTCCTGGCAGCTTCGAGGAGACATGAGAAGCAAGCGAGTGCATCATCCCTTCTCTTCCATGTGTGCACAGGCCAGCCTATGGGGCATCCAACCCGGAGGAACACTTCAAGGCAGGCTATGAGCCAAGCAGACTCGACACGCCCCCCCCCTTCCTCCTTGCTTCTCTTTCCTCTTCCTTACTGGCATCCAGCAGTAGCGTGGATATGACCTGAATGTGAAATGTCCCCCCACAGGCTCTTGTGTTTGAACTCTTGGTCCCTAGGTGGTGGAACCTTTGGGATGTGAGTCCTAGCTGTACAGTACGAGGGTATATAAGAAAAGGGCTCACTGGTTATAAGCAGCTCCTGTCACAGCCTCTACACTTTCTTGCCCAGCATTATGTAATAAGTAGCTGTCATATGCTTCCCACACTAAGGAGCCACCCATGACCATGTCTCCCTCCCTCCTCCCTCCACCATGATGAACTGTATCCCCTCAGACCACAAACCCAAATAAATCCCTCTTTCCTTAAGTTGATCTTTTGCAAAGACACCTGATCACTAACACTGTGATGGCCAGCCTTTCAGGACTGGTCTTGGATGGTCACCAGGTGTGTGGAGCCCAATGCAGCCTGAACAGTTCTATTCTTCACATATCCTAAAACAGTCTAATCCTGGAGCTGAAGCAAGGCCCTTGAACTTTGTATCCAGGCATCAGGCCATGCTCTGAGCTCTATACCTGATCTCTTTCAGCCACACTTGTGAGGCAGGTGTAATCATTAGCTGCATTACACAGGTAAGGGGAAAAACCTAGAAAGATCACAGAGACTCCATGCCCACACCACATACCCCAGGATGGAGAGATGCAGGCAGGGATTACCCCAGAAAGGGGTTCCTCCTACAAAGGGAACCAGGAGGAACATTGCCCCCTCCTCCCTGCAGAGACACAGGATCTGCCTTCCCATGCCCAGCAGCAACTTTGTATACTCTAGTAACAACCAAGCCGGCTGTGACCATACACAGTAGCTTTCCCTACTCAGTGAGGTAGATTCCATAACCCTTATCTTCTATCCTTGACTCAAAGCCAGAACCACATGGCCAAAGCTGCCAGGTTCTGTTGCTTGCTGGGGCTGGAACATGGCCTCCTTATCCAAACACATGTTCACCAGCTTTCTGTTCTCAATGAGTTTCTTTTACTATCTAAACTGGCCTCAAACTCAGAGATCTGACCGCCTCTGCCTGACTGTAACAGTGAGCCAAGTTACAGGAGTATGGTGGCCTTTGCTGCTCCTGGGACAGACAGCCTGGGATCCCTAGAAAGAGGCAGACAGCAGGGTGTTGGGAGCAGCTTTGCGGTCTGGCTTGGGACATAGGCTTCAGAAGGGTTCAAAGGTCCTATCCAACTGCATGAACCATGTTTGTGGGCCAGATTCAGCTGCAGAGACTGCAAGTCAGAGGTTCTTAGCCAACACACAAGAATACACGGAGGAGCTCATAAAAACCTAGTGATGCTGAGCTATGATGAGGAGCTGGTCCCTGCAACAAAATATCTGATGATTGAGGGAAGGAGATTTTGTTTAGCACTGTGTCTTTAGAGGGTTCCCTGTGCATCCCAGTGGGGATCATGGGTGGAGCAGAGGAGCTCCCAGCATAGCAGGGAGCAGAGGGAGAATGTCCACACCAAAGGCTTTCTTCTCTTATTCCATCTCGGACCCCAGCCTATGTGACAGTGCCATCCATATTTGGGGTCCCATACACACGCTCAGCTAATCCTCTCTGGAAATGCCCTCAGACACGCAACCAGAGGTGTGATGACTAATCTCTTGGGATAATCGAGTTGACAGTGGAAATTAACCACACAAGACCCAGCCCCGCTAAAGTTCAGAACTTCCGCTCTTGCTCACCCCTTGCCTACGACAAATGAGTGAACTTGAACTCACAGGGGGAAGGCAAAAATCCAGGGTTCAATAGCTACCCGGGGTAGCCAGGAACTAAAAGCTCCTAAAGAGTTCCCTCCCTCCCTCCCTCCCTCCTCCTCCTCTCTCCCTCCCTCCTCCTCCTCTCTCCCTCCCTCCTCCTCCTCTCCCTCCTCCTCTCCCTCCTCCTCTCCCTCCTCCTCCTCTCCCTCCTCCCCCTCCTCCTCTCTCACATCTCCCTTCCCTTTTTTCTCTTTTCTTCCTCCTCTTCTTCCTTTTTCCTCTCCACCTCTCTTCCCTTTTCTTTCTCCTCCATCTCATCCTCATCATCTTCCTCCTCTTCCACATTCCCCCCCACATACCTCCTACTCACCACTCCAAGGTCAAATACAGTCGGGGCTGTCGAGGGGCAGCAAAGCTTTGGCAGCTGAACCTGGACACCTGTCAAACCCAGCTACTCTGCCCTTCTGAGGCTGGTACATGCTGCAGCCTTTTCCCTACACGGAATCCGTGTCAGCCAGCTCAGAACAGTGGTAGATCTCCAGAGGCTGTTCCTGCCTCTTCCCTCCAGGACTTACTGGGGACACCCACCCCACTTGGCAGAGGCCCAGACAGGCTCTTATTCATCTTTATGGAACTTGGCTTTGCTGTTCCCGTTGCTCTGAGCTCAGAGCCTGGGACAGCATCTCACAAGCATGGACTCAGGCTGCTTTTACCTCTCTTCCTTCATCCTATTAGAAAGCCATGAAACCACTTTCTGCTGCGTGTTGGGTTTCTTTTTTCCTTTCTCGCTAAGACACAGAGCAAAATTATAATTGGTGACGGCTCTGTTGGTGTCTCAGCTGTAACGAGGCATGGACGCTTGTGAGGTTAGTCTGCTGGAGTTCAAGGCCAGCTGCTATAAAAGATTAAAAACAACTATTTGTAAGACCTCTGCTTTCTCGTCTGACTGCCCTTTATCTCCCTCTTATTCACACACACACACACACACACACACATACACACACACAAAACCAGGAAGAAAGATTAAAAAAAAAATAGTAAAACACCCCGGCCCCCATCCCCACTCCACCCACCCCCACACAATAGCTTAGAACTACATTTTCTTATTGTTGGTGCTGTGAATAAAGTGAACTGTCAAATTTATTTCAAGGCCATTTCACTGATCTCTAGGTCTTTTATTAGCTTATCTTAATTACACCTAACAACGGGTTTAATCATGACATTTTTATGTATGTACATAGTGTACTTCAAACATCCTCATCTCTCCCGCTTCCTCTCCCTGTCTTATCCTGTCCATCTCCTTTTGACCCAATTAGTCTTCCTGTTATAAATATTTATGTACATGTGCATTGCCTACTTGAGTGGGGTGTGTGCACATGCCTGTGCATGCATGTGGAGGCCAGAAGAGGGAGTCAGTGTCCTCTGCCTCTCTCCCCCTCGTCTTTGAGGCAAGGTCTCTCCTTGAGCCTGGGACTTGAGTTTTCTCAGCTGGGCTGGAAACCAGCAAACCCTAGCAATTTTCTCCCTGCCTCCCTTGGAGCTGGGTTGCAGGCATGAGCCGGACACATAGCTCGTTACATGAGTGTTGGAATCCAAACTCCAGTCCCCATGTGTGTGAACATGCAGTGACTGTTCTTAAACCCTGAGTTATCTTTCCCATCCCAACCAGTCCCCTTTTTATTTGTGTGTGCCTGTGTGTGTGTGCCTGAGTGTGTGTGTGTGTGTGTGTGTGTGTGTGTGTGTGTGTGTGTGTGTGTGTTTTATGACCCAATGGGTTAGTATTGCTTACAGAAGCATGGTGGAAGATTATTTACAGAGGCTACACCACTCAAGAAACTATCTCCCCATGGATGTCGGCAGATAAATCCCCAAGGAGGAATGGCCCCAAGCCTCTTCCCCTTCCATGACAGGATATTGACAAACTCACCATGTTTGTTTATTAGCTTGTTTTGTTTGAGTTTTCAGACAAGGTCTCACTATGGAGCACAGGATGGTCTGGAACTCACTAAGTAGACTGAGTTGGCCTCAAGCCCACATTGATCTGTTTCTCTCTCCCTCTGGTGTTTCACACCGAATGTTGTCCTCCTCATCAAGGAATCAAATCCTGGTCTCCTGAGTAACAGACCGGGACCCTTACTGGAGTAAAGAGGAGTCAGCCTAAACCTCACACC
Organism: Sigmodon hispidus; assembly: GCA_004025045.1. Classification (NCBI taxonomy): domain Eukaryota; kingdom Metazoa; phylum Chordata; class Mammalia; order Rodentia; family Cricetidae; genus Sigmodon; species Sigmodon hispidus. Next base: position 45,947 of record PVIH01013165.1, read on the forward strand.
TCCATCCATTCCTTCCTTCCGCAGGTGAGCTTTTTATGAGTCAAACCTATACCCACCCTCTCAACAAAATCCAGTGATTCTCAAGAATATCCCAATCCCTCTTCCAACCATAGTTAACTCCAAGCAGCCTCCTACTTGGTTTAGAAGGCTGATTTAAAGGCAGGCTAATTGGCAAACCCTGAGATACCTGGGATGTCCACCATCCTAAGCCCTCAAACACTTTGTTCCTGTTCTTGTTTTTCTGGATCGGTCAAGACACAAAGCCCTGACTCAGTACACTCAAGGATCTACAGCTTCCCTGGCCTATTGATCCTTGGCCCAGAGGCTTTGTACTTCCACTCCCCAATGGGCCATGGTCACTTGCATTCCTTCTAGCCACTAGTTATTGGCAACTTGAGTAAACTGTGGATGTCTCAGGGATGGCTCAGGCCTCCCTCAGCCCAACATGCTAAGCCTGTGACATGTGGTCATCCCCAACAGCTCAACATGCTAAGCATGTGACATGTGGTCATCCCCAACAGCTCAACATGCTAAGCATGTGACATGTGGTCATCCCCCAACAGCTCAACATGCTAAGCCTGTGACATGTGGTCATCCCCTAACATACAACTGGACAAAAGTTCCTCAGCACTTGAGCTGCCTCACCTAGGAGAAGGATAAGAGGCTCTCCCATCTCCCAGGCAAGGCTCAGTTTGTCCACAACTCAGGAACCAGGACAGGAGTCTCAACCCCTTCTCTGGCACCAAGAGCCCAGTCTGAGCCAGTGAGAGGATGTCCAGCCATCTTCATCTGGGAAATGAGGGCTAAAGTAACTTGAAAAGGTCTTATTTCTCTATTACTATGCCAGTAAATAATATTCCAGATGCAGACATTTTCTCTACAGCCTCCTTTGGTATCTACACTCCATAAAGCTGATATCACTCCTAAGGAAACCCAGTGCCCATTTAGGCTGTTCAAACACAAGGAAAATGTCTCATTAATTTCTCCAAGTGTTGCTACCCTTCCTAGGTCTATGCCAGAGAGAACAGACATAGACATAGAGTTGGCTGAAGGGATCTAACGTTGACGGCAGTTTCTTCAGGATGCTGCTGTCCTATCCATTAGAGGCATCTAGTACTCAGTGCAGACTCCCTCTAAGCAGAACCCACCCTGTTTTATGAGCACATCCATGGCCTCTGGACCAAGGGAATGGAGTTAAGTTAAACAGATGGCTGTGACATCCACAAGAGACCCAGGAATCAATGCAGAGCTGTGTCACTATGGATGTTGAACAGAGAATCCCATGATCACCTCTGCCCTCAGGAAACATCAATATACCCTCCTGCTTTTCCAGGAGGCTCCCTGACCACACCCATCCTGAACAGGACATCCAGGCTGTTGCCACATCCTGTCATACTGACATGGTCTAGTTGGCAGCCTTTCCCTCATAGCACTCTGGGTCAGATGTGCCCTTGTCAGCTTGTGCTTGGCTTGAAGAAGCAGTCATTTGGAGCTGCAAGTACTTAGCAGCAGGGGCCGGGTGAGCACGGGGCAGGGGCACCAGCTCCCACCTAGCTGAGGTATCATACAGGTGGACCTGCTTCTTGCTGCAGCACCCCTGAACCTGGCCCCTGATGCTGCCAGCCCCTCTTGCCACCATGTGCATTGTACACAAGTATAAATCCAGTCAGTGCAGCCAAAAAGAAAACTCAAAATGTCAGATCTGCAGAGATGGTTCAATTGAAGGAATATTGATTGTCACAGAAAATATTCTCACTTTATTCACCTACTTAGGCTGCTCCCCTAGGCACATATGAATTCATCAAACATTGTCACAGTGCATAATAATGCCACATTCTCAACATTGCTGTGATGTTTTAGGCTTCTGTCCTTAACAGACCAGTCCCAGCTGAAGTAGCAGCAGGGGTGGAGGAAGAAAGAAAAGTACCAGCAAGAAATCATGTCTTAGCCTTTGCCCCAAGACAAGCACCTTCCCATGCAGCATCCAGAGGGATGGTCTTTGCACCCAGCCACACGAGAGAAGCTGTGAGGAGACTATTGGAGACATTTTCAAAATGAAATCAGTGAGGAAAAGTGAATCACCCCCAAATCACTCGGAAATATGAGTTAGAGTGTGGACTTCGGTGTTTCAACACCAAAGTCAACACCATCTCTGCCTCACCACATCTCTTGCTAAAATTATTTTAGCCTGACTAGTGCATACTTGTAACCTTGGTGACTCAGGAAGCTAATGCAGAAGGATCCCAAGTGTAAGGCCATTGTACTACCAAGCAAGACAGAAGCCATGAGGGCTCCACCATAATCCACAGTGCCAACTGAGGAAGGCAGAAACCAGGAGGAATCTATTATAATCTTTGGTAACCGACCAAGCAAAGCAGGAGCTGGAAGGCTGGGCACTGACTAACCTGAGCAACTGACTGAGGTCCTATCTCTCAAATTTAAAAAAAAAAAAAAAAAAAAAAAAAAAAAAATTCAGAAAAGGCAAGAAAGATGCAAGGCATTGAAAGAGTGTGAAACGCCTTCAGTCCTGAGTACCAATCAATCAATGAGGAAGGCAAGTAAAGGCTAATTAAAATTAAACAGACTGTTCTGACCCTGGGCTGCTCAGAGTCTTTATCAACCTGCCAATAAAAATCATGGCCCCTGTTGACCACAGCCCACTGAAGTGGCTGTTATCCATTTTGCAGCCAAGTAAGCCAAGGCTCAGGGAGAGTGAGTGACCTACCCAAGGTCAAGAATTGTTAAATGATGGGACAAGATGAAAACACTGGCAGCCAGACAGTCCAGCCTCACTCAGCTGGGAGGCAAGTCTGAAATGTATCCTCCCTGTCCAGCATCTGCATTTCTTAGCCTCACCAGAAGCTCAGATTCTATGGACATTTGGGAAATGGTTTGATCAGCACACTGACTGGCCAATTGTGGAAGTCCCTTCTCCTGAACACTGAGGCACAATCAAGCTGACCTGGTATTAAAGTCTCTATTTCCTGACCTCCAGAGAGTGCAGTAGCTCCCGGGTGTGACTTGCCCAAATCCAATGGCAGGCACCTGTGGGTTGGTACTTCTATTCTCCAGGCCTCCTCTCATTTGCCACTTTAAAGCAGATAACTGAGAAAATCAAGCTGGACTCCACCACTGCTCCCCCCACTGTTAGGCCTAGCTGAACACCTGCTCTGGAACGTGCAGCCCAGAGGCAGAAGCTGTCCAGGAATCGGGTTCATTCAGCCTAGGGGAATAAGATGCTAATCACCTTGGGCAGCAGCCCTCTCCTTGTCCTGTGCTCACCCCAGCCACCCATAATTTCTAGCTTGATTGAATGCTTTGGCTGGAGTCCTCCACAGGTGCAAGAAATGGGGATTTGATTCCCAGGAGCCCCTGCTGGGAGTCAGTCTATCAAAGAGATGGGGTTGGGGGGAGGGATCTGGCCTTGATATGGGGATAGCAAGAAGCACTCACGTGGGAAGACTTGGCCAGGGCTGCTGATGGGGTAATTAATTCTACTTAAGTGAAATGTTACTAATAATTAAATGTACTAATTAAGAAAAATTGGATCAGCTGTGGTTGGTGTGGTGAAGCGGGAGTCCTACAGACATGTTTCTTGGGCAGGTTCCTGCCAGGAGTAGATGGAACTAAACATGGCCAACACTGTTCCTTTGGGACCCGTAGAAACCAGAGGAAGCGGGAACTGGAGAGCAGCAGGCGAGAGGGTAGAGAGAAGCCTGGAGGAGACTCTGGAAGGTGATGGTGGAATCAGAAGGCTCTAGGACCTGACATCCTACCAAGGCTAGGAAGGCTGTACCAGATGGGAGCAGCAGAGGGCAGCTCTAGGAAGGGAGACAAGCTGCTAGGATGAGGTGGATGATGGAGGAGAGACCAGAGGGAGGCTAGGTTCCTCCACATGGCACTAGCTACATTCACACTGAGGCAGTTGCTGGTAGTCCAGACCCTTTGGGGTGTTTGATGTCATCCCTGCCCTCTCTCTTGTAGATTCCAGGAACAAACCGACCATAACAATCAAGTGTCTCTAGGGCCAGGGAGACAGTTCAGCATGAGGAGGTGAGTTCAATCCCCAGCGTGGATGAATAAAGTCAGTTATGCAATGCACACATGTAATCCTAGCTCTGGGGAGGTAGAGACAAATGGTTCCTTCAGGCTTGCTGGTCAGCTAGTCTAGCCAAATCAGCATAATTTGCTATTGACTCAGCTGAGAGACTCTGATTCAAACAATAGAGTGGTGGCTATGGACCTGGGTTTGAATGGCTGCCATCCATGGCGGGGTTGGGAGGAAACTGATGATGGCTATGCACTCATGCTTAAGACTCTGGAATCCCACTGGTGGTGAGTGGAGACAGTGGATCCTGGGAGCTTGCTGGCCAGCCAGTCTAGCTATAGTAGCATGCTCCAGGTTTAGTGAGAGAGCCTATCTCAAAAAATAAATTGGAGAGACATAGAATACAACGTTTTAAGTTGATCTCTGGCCCACAGATGTGCACACATGCATATAATACATATACTGTGTACACATACAAACAAATGTGGGAACACACAACACATATATGCATGCATGTGCATATGTGTATATTTATAACTCCAGTTACAGGGACTGTCCAGCACAAGCAGATACAAAGAGATAGAACTCAGGAGAGCAGCTGCAGCGGGAAGGAGGAGAAGTGACTGAGGGATAAATCAGTATGAATCAATGAGTCAACTTTGGATCACTGTTGGAGATGCTGAATGCTACTAGATTATAGATTTTCAAATGGCTTTCATATTATAAGATTTTGCCTCACTTTTTTTAAAATTCCTTCCATCTCTAAGTTTCAGTGTCTGTTCAAGGTCCATGCAGTACAGGAACCAGGACGGTGCACTCAGGGTATGGAAAAATGGAGTCTTTTCTCCCCAGAGACATAACCCCAGATAAGTAAGGAAACGAGGGGCCCTGTACCTGCATTGCCAGTTGAGTGAGTACCACTGGAGTGAGTTTTACAAGGGACATTATTACCAGGCACTATATGTGACCTTGATGGTATTCTGAATGCAACTGGGACAGTGCTGGTGCTGGACGCAGAGTGAGTGAGATGCATAAATGTATGTGCATTAAAGACAAGCCCACGCAGGGGTCCTAAACACTGTGGCCCTGAGCAGTCATTATCACCAGTATGATGTAAATTAATAATGAGGATGCTCTCCCTGGCTTCCTGGGTGCCTGATACTGGCTCACACACCTGCAGGAACCTGCTCCCTTAATCCTCTCTACAACCTTGATTGGAACCTTCCTGCAGATGTGTGGTGAAAAATCGGAATCTCCCATGATTTGCTACGTTCATTACCCATCATTAGGGAACAAATCACCCCCAAACCTGGCAGCGGAAAACACTGTCTTCTCAGACAGGATGTGTCTCTGGAGTCTAGGTGTGGCTTTGCTGGGTCCTCTGCTCAGAGTCTCTCACAAACTGTGAATAAGGAGAAAGGGTCTTTTCTGAAGGCTCAGCTGAGGACTGGGCCACATCCAAGTAGACATGGTTGCTGGCAGGATTCAGTCTTTAAGAGTGGTTGGACAGATGAACGTGGCCACCTGGGTTCATCCATCATGGTAGCATAATTCATCAAAGCCTACAAGCAGGAACAGGAAGGATGGGTCAGTGGCTACTGCACTTACCACATAATCAGCATGCATGAGGAATGAAGTTTGCATCCCCAGAACCCATGTAAATATTACATGGGAATGACAGCCCACTTGTAATTCTAATGCTTGAAGATAGAAACAAGGACATCCCCAGGGCATGCTGATAAATTGAATCCATTGAGCTCTGGAGTGATAGACCCTACCTTAATGAATGAAGTAGGAAGAGATTGCAGAAGATTCCAGGCTCCTGACATTGGCATTGGACCTTCACACATAGTAATAATAATAATAATAATGCATAAATGTGCATATGTGTGGATATTTGTAGATATTTAATAAATCCTGGGATATCAGAGAGACAACACAGTCAAACCCTAGGCAGACAGCTCAGGAAATCCTTGATCCTTGAATACAAGGATAAACAGCTGAGTCAGTCACACACACCTTTAATCCCAGCACAGGGAAAGGCAGGGAGTGGTGACCTCTGCCCTTAATCCCATAACTCCAGAGACAGAACTTCTGTTTCTAAGACTTCAAGGTTACATACCTTTTAATTTTAACCTGGATGGGATAGGGCTATAAGGGCTGTAGAAACCAGGCAGAAACAGAAGCCACTGGCAGAAGCAATAGGCAGAAGAAACCAGGAATGAGGCTGAGGAAGTTGCAAGACAACTGGGTGAGAATTGAGTGTGGTGCTTCCTCTCTCTGATATTTCAGCCTTCTCCCGATATTTGGCTTCAGAGTCTTCTTTACTTACAACCCAAATTCCTGCTACTACACATATGCACATGTAAACAGAGATGTACACATTTTAACACACACAAACACACGAGAAAAGATTAAAAATTAATAAAGTTTAAATCTACAAGCAAATTGAGAAGGCTCTAGAACTTTCCAAGATGGGAGCTGTCATCTGATACAGCCTCGTCATAGAAGTGACATGGGTGTTACCTTGTGTGTCCTGTGGGTTAGAAGCAAGCCACTAAGCTAGCCCATTCTCAAAGGGAGGGTTATACCAGCACATGATGCCCAGGAAATGGTGACCAAAGAGGTGTCAGCAGACTCTGCCTGATACACTTGCTAAGAAGCCCCAGCGAGACAGAGCCCAGCTGCCTATTCCCTGAGGATTTTAGAAAAGGGTTCAAGGTCATCTCCTTGTTCTTATCAAAGTGTTTCCAGGGTAGATGAATGGTCAAGGAGGGATCCAAGAAAGGAGAGAGAAAAAGACAGAGACACTGTGTGTGTGAAGCACTTCCCAATCAAGTCACTCCAACGAGGCTGGTCCTGTAGGTATAGCCTGAGTTCCCACTGCCCTGATGGAAATGGTGTCCTCTTTAGTAGCATTTAAAATTCCATCTTTTAATCAGAAGGACTCTGAGCACCTCAAGAGAAGGCATCATATCCTCCTCATCATGACATTAATAGGCCAGGAACATTCAAGCTTCCTCAGCCCCAGGCTGCAGCTAGTACCAACAGAGGCGGCTCCAGCTGTCCTTGCCCTTCTTCTGCCACCACAAAGAGCTGCCCATGGCTGGTCCCCCAAGGCTGATAAAATATGGAGCCAAAATATGGACATTCTAGCACTTGGAAGGAGGGGAGGGATGGAGGATCCAACATGTCACCACCAGACCTAATCAGGGGAAGGGCCTTGTCTTTTAGCCCTATAGTAGACAGAGAAAGAACATGCTGTCCAGTAGAAGGGCCTCAGTGGATGAGGAATGAACCAGAGGCCTCTACACAGATGTGGTGGACATTCAGTGGCCAAGTACAAGAGGAAAAATGTTGGTCCCCACAGATTTCTTATTGCTCATCAGTCTTTGACTCGGAGGAGAGGTTTCCAAGGACTTTTCATTGGTCATAAGACCAAAGGACTGGTGTAAATATCTGGGATAAATTAAATCTTGTTAATTTTATCCTCTCTCCCTCTCTCTCTCTCTCTCTCTCTCTCTCTCTCTCTCTCTCTCTCCCCATGTATGTTCATTTGCATAGAAGCCAGATATCATTGTTGGGTGTTGTTATCTATTGCTCTCTTAGTTTTGGAGACAGAGCCTCTCACTGAACCTGGAGCTCACCAGTTCGGGTAGATTTATTAGCAAATGAGTACCAAGGACTTTTTTGTCTCAGCCTCTTCTGGTATCGAGATAACAAGCACATGCTGATGAGCCTGGCTTTTTTACATGAGTTCTAAAGTTCCTATGGCAGAGCTGGGGAAACAGTCCAGTGGCTAAGAGCACTTACTGCTCTTGCAGAGAATCTGGTACCAGTACCCACATGGTAGTTCCGGGAGATCTAATACCCTCTTTTGACCTCTGTAGGCTCTAAGCACATATGCTTCACATGCATACATGCAGGCAAAATACTCACACATAAAATAAGATGAATAAATCTAATCTTAAAAAAATCAAGCATCTGAAAGCCTGTACGATGTGGGATGTTTGTTTTTCTGTACATTGTAAATTACCATTGGATAATAAAGGAACTATTTTGGCCTATGGCAAAGCAGCTTATAGGCAGGCAGAAAATCTAAGCATAGATAAAGGCAAAGAAGGGCGAAGTCACACAGAGATACTAAGAGCTGCCACCCAAGAGGGCTAGATGTAATGGAACACAGGTAAAGCTACTAGCCATGTGGCAAGACATAGATTAACAGAAATGGGCTGAGATAAGTTTTAAGAGCTAACTGATAATAAGCCTGAGCCATAAGTTAAATAGTTTGTAATTAATATAAGTGTCTGAGTTGTTATTTGGGGCTAAGTGGCTGAGGGATCTGCTGAACAGGCCAGAAATTTCAGGCTACAAAAGGTACCCAGTGTGGGACTCGAACCTGAGATTAAAAGTCTCATGCTTTACCAACTGAGCTAGCTGGGCAGCCAGCTGTTTCACTTCCAGTACAACTCTGTAACATAATCCTAGAGTTAGGATTAAAGATATGAGCTAGTACTGCTTGGCTGTTAGGCCTTGAACTTACAGAAGTATAAAAAGATTTCTGTCTCCTGAGTAATGGGGTTAAAGGCATGACTCACTACTTTGTCATCCCAAGTGATGGGATTAAAGGTATAGGTCACCACTCTCTGACCTTCATAGCTTGACTGTGGCTGATTTTTATTAAATATACAATAGATTACCACACCTGCATGCCATACTTTCTTGGTACTGTGGAAATGGGACCAAACAAAAGATCCATCTATTCAAAGAGGAGAGCTTCCTTGTCTCAGGGGACTAGCACAGCCTTTCTATAGAAGGCAAGCTGGTAGCTACATCTCATTTATTTGCAAGTCTAGGTTATATCTTAAAAGGTATGTCACATAAAGAGACCTCTTGGCTCCTCCCTTGGGTAAGTGAATGGCTCCTGACCTTGAGAGGACTTGGCCAAGCAGAACCAAAGACAGCCTGGCTGTTCCCTGCTCTCCACCCACATTCCCTCTCTCTTTTCTCCAACCCCAGCCTGTCTCCTTCTGCCTCCCACGGCCCTGCCTTCCTGTGCTGGGAGCAAAAGCAGCTTATTGAATTTTTTGTGAGTATTTTGCATGGCGTCTGATTTACAATTCATAACCTGGATTATACTGCAAGTTCAGCCTTCCAGGGTCGGTGTAATTTAGACCTCGGAAATATTTTGCCATGCATTCTATTCCCCTGACATCTGAGGAGGTATGGAAAAGGAACCCACCCCTGGAGGTTTACGGTTTGGAGGGGGTAATGAAAGAGAATACAGGGAATGATGGATAGGGTAGGGAGAGCTGATCAGAGACAATTGAGGGAGTAGAAGGAAAGAATGTTAAACACCAAAAAGAATGTTAAACAAGAATATGCATGAGGAAGGGGGGCAAGAAAGCAGAGGATCCCATCACTCATGCCCCACCATGGACCCAGCTGTCCAAGGGAAGCAGTTTAGCTCTGTAGCATTACCTAGAGTTTGGTCAAACATCTTACCTTGCCCTGTCTCAGGCCCTGCCTTTGGGGAATATGGACAAATCCTTGAACTGCTTTTTAGAAGCAACTTCATGAAGGTAACATTAGATTCTCCTACAATTTGCCATTTCAAGTATATGATGCAAAGGTTTTCAGGATGTCACCTCAGACAGTCTAAAATTTGCCACTGTCTTACAAAGACATCCTACATCCTAGGGTGTCACTCTTTGGCCTGTTCTTCCGCTGCTATAGATTTCCACCAGTTTGGACTTAAAATGATATTGATTCTCTGACAGTTCTTGAAAAAGATGTGACAGGAGAGAGAGGGGGAAGGAAGGAAGAAAGAAAGAAAGAGAGAGAGAGGAAGGGAGGGAGAGAGAGAGAGAGAGAGAGAGAGAGAGAGAGAGAGAAGACACAGCAGAATGCTCCCCTAGCATGTCCAAGACCCTGAGTTTGATCCCAGAACCTCAGAGAGTAGAAGACACATATGTCATTAAGTTTAAGGCTTACCCTAAATCTAGAATGACCTCATCTTGTAATCCTTAACTTAGTTATATCTGCAAAGATTTGGAAAGGTGAGACAAGAGGGTTGACATAAGTCTGAGGCCACCCTGAGTTACAGAGTGAGATTGAGAGTAAATAAATAAGTGTTATGTTCAAATCTCCATTCACAGGCGCCTGAGAGTAGACACTTTGCATATTGGGGGCACCATTGAACCCACCCACTCCCTTCCACTAGTACCCCTCTTCCTTGCAGCTCCGGAAACCCTTAATCATTAACCCATAGACTTGCCTTAATAGGACATTTTTATGACATCCCTAATTATGAACATTTTTATGAATGAAATTCTGTAATCTGTGGCCACTGTGATTGGCTTCTCTTATTTAGTACCATGTTGTCAAGGTCCATTGGAGCCTATCAATACCTCGTTTCTTCTGACCACTGCTCAATATCAATATGGCTACCCTGCATCTTCCTGGCCATGTGTCAGTTGATGGATAGATGTATAGTCTGAAGTTTTTCTGTCCCACCAAGTCAGTCCTGCAGCCACTTATGAAAAAATTCAGAGACTTAATATTATAGTAACTGCTAGGCCAGTAGTTCAGGCCTATTACTATCTAGCTCTTACACTTAAATGAACTCATAATTCTTATCTATGTTTAGCCATGTGGCTGGGTCTCTTTTTGCATGGCACAGCTTTCTCATCTTGCTTCTTCTTTGTTTGGCCAGTATCTGCTGCTCTGCCTTTCCTCTTCCCAGAATTCTCCTAGTCTGGTCACTCTGCCAATACATCCTGCTTGGCTACTGGCCAATCAGTGTTTTATTAAACCAATATGAGTAACAAATCTTTACAGTGTACAAGATCATTATACCACACAGATGGGCTATTTCTATTCTTGAACTATTCTGAATAATGCCACTCTTAAAAAAACAAACAAAACAAAACAAAACAAAAAAAAACATTGCAAAACCACTAACAACTTCTGCCATTAGAGAAAGATCAAAAAATTTGCATTTGCTTTCCTTAAGTCCCAAGGTCAAAGTGTATACAGCAGTCAGCTCCCAAATGGTTCCCAATGTCCTCCCACCTGCTATTTATGCTGCTGTGTGATCTCTACCCTTGAGTATGAGTGGCAATGACTTCTTCCTAATTAGTAGATGTAGTGAAAAGTATGGAACGTCACTCTCAAGATCAGGCCACAAAGCACTTGACTTCTGACATACTCTGACTGTGTTCATTTAAAGCTGCCCTGCTGTGCACCACCCTATAGAGAAGCTATTGTCCCAAAGAACTGAAAGCAGACCATGGCCAGAGCCCTGTCAGTGCTGGGACCTTCCAGAAACCACATGGGCATAGAGGTGAATCTTCCCCAACTACAACAGTGGCTTTGGCCCCAGCATGCAGCCCAGTGAGGCTCCTGAGCCAAAGGAAGTCACTCAGCTGCCAGATTCCTAACTCAGACCCCCTGAGATAACAGTGTGTGCTGGTTTAAGCCCCTAAGTTTTAGGCCAACTCGCTATGCAGCTGTGAATAATTGATAGAGAGAGGACAAAAAAGAAGACATTCTTGGGGGTTCCAGGTTACACACTCCAGGGACAGAATTATTGGGAAGCAAGAGGTACTTGTTTCACATGAACTGGAGTTTGGGGTTTGAGCCATAATATCACAAGCTCAAATTCCATTAAATGGTCTAGTGTCTCCACTGGGGTGGAGAAAAGGTACAAAGTGAGCAGGTAGACAGGGAGGAGCATCACTGAATGAGCACTTCCAGTGTGCTGCACACAGGATCAAGTGTTTATTGACATTACCTCCTTTTCAGGTTTCACAGAACCATCTATGAGGTCAGTCTTCTTCTCCCTACTGAGAGACACAGAGAAAGAGCAGAAAGCGTCTACCTGTGAGGTCACCCTTCCTCCAGTGTGTATATTCGTATCCTGCAGGGTGAGATGTACATGGAAGCAGAGAAGTGGGATGAAAATCCAAGGCCTTGGATTCAGGCAGTTCTTCCACGCATCTCAATTCCATAGCTCATTGTGCCCTCTGCTCCCATCCTGAGGAGTAGGAAAGAATCTTTTTCTTTGTCTCAGAACAAAGAAGCTAAGAAAGAAGACTGTTGAGGACTCTGATTGCCATCTTCTGGCCTGGAAGGGTGATGGCCAAATCAGAGGAGCTGTTTTGAGATGGTGATGGAAATGGAGTGGTGGCGAATGGTAGTGGGTGTGGCATAATGGCAAGAGTGGCGGTCGTGGTGATGGTGGTGGTAGAGATTGTTGTAGTGATGGCAACAGCAGTAGCATGGCAGTGGTGGTAGTGGTGATGGTGGTGATGGTGCTGGCAGTGATGGAGGTTGTTGTGATAGTGCTGGTAGTGATGAAACCACAGCAGTGGATGTTGAAAAGATAACAGTGTCTGAGGTGGCAGTGGTCATGGCAGTTATGGAGGTTGTAGTAATGCCGATGACAGTGGCAGTGTTATTGCAGCTATGGGGGTTATAGTAATGCTGCTGGTGGTGGTGATAATAGCAGTGATGGTGGCTGTGGTAAAGGTTGTTATTGTAGTGTCAGTGGTAGAAATTGTAATGATGGTGTTGGAGGCAGGTGTAGAGGTTGAAGTGATGGTGATGATGGAGGCACTAGTAGAGGTCATAGTGATGGGGATGGTAGTTGGGGTGATCATAATGGGGGTGATGGTAGTGGAGTGATGAAGTGGAGATGATGGTGATGGTAGTGGGTGATGGTAGTGGGGTGATGGTATTGAGGGTGATGGTAGTGGAGTGATGAAGTGGAGATGATAATGGTGGTAGTGGGGTGATGGTAGTGGGTGATGGTAGTGGGTGATGGTATTGAGGGTGATGGTAGTGGGTGATGGTAGTGGAGTGATGAAGTGGAGATGATGGTGATGGTAGTGGGTGATGGTAGTGGGTGATGGTAGTGGGTGATGGTAGCAGTAGTGGAGGTTGTGGTGATGAAGATATTAGGAGTGTTTGTGGCAGAAGTTTGCAGTGACGGTGATGAAGGCCGTAGTGAAGGTTGTAGTGATGGTGATTGAGGTGGTGGTGGAGGTTGTGATGGAGGTGGTAGTATCAGCGGTGAAGCTGTAGTGATAGAAATGATGGTGGTGGTGGTAGCAGCAGCAGTAGAAGAGTGTAGTGATGTGGATGGTAGTGACGGGGTAATGTGGGGGTTTTGGTGGAGGTGGCTGTGTCAACAGTTGTCACAGTGTCAATTAAAATCCACAGATCCTCTGAAGAAAGGAAGCCTCGTGATGCCAAAATCCTTCCAAGAATATTGGGTAGAAGCCTCGCCTGCTTTTCTAAGGTAAATCCATTGAGAGGATATGAGGTGGCATGCTGCAGCATCTGTGGAATTTAACTGGTCACATGAGACCCTCGAAAACTCTTCTGTTCTTGCACATGGCTGTCCTAAACCAGCTCACTTTAGACCTTGGGCTCATCCAAATTCTAGTTCAATGTGTCTTTATGAGTTTAACATACCATCCCAAGGCTCAGAGGGCCTAGTCTACAGTAGGCCTAGCATTTCTGAACAAGGGAACCTTCTGCATTATCCTCACTGACACTTTTGGCCAGGAGCAGGGTGGTATGGGCCTCCCTAGACAGATGGGACTTCAAGGACCTTCTACCCACAGAAGACACTATACCATGACTACATTTTTTTATAGCAGAGGGAGGTTAATTGCGGGGTAGGCCTTTTATGTGGCCTGGAAAAAAGCAAATTTTATTTTGGTACT